>JAAGEH010000020.1:6414284-6658035 GCA_011751065.1 Lasiurus cinereus
AAAAAAATAGAATGGTCATTCACTTCCACTATTGTTCTGCTTGGCACTCCTGTTTCCCAGTAGGGAGGGTATTGCAGTTCCCTGTGTTCCATTGCGGAGTTGTGTTTTAATCTCTTTATTCTTTTGAGGTCAATGAAGAGTCAATTTGTCATCCACTGGGTAGCAGTGTTTCGGAATTGACCTCTGAAACAAAGCACAGGACCTCTCTAGGCTGTGCTCAGATCCTGTTACTCTGTGGTTCTCAAAACCGGTTTGTGGGGATTTTGCAACCAGGACACTGTAATAACTCCCAGGCTGCCCTCTGCCTCAGATCAAAACGAGTCATTTTCCAGAGCTCCCCTCTGTCAACAGCTCCGAGAGTTTGCCTCCACACTTAGGGATCACGCCCTGCCCCACCTCCGCGGACCTCTCCAGAGGCAGCTTTCCCGCAGCCCGGTTCCCACAGTGTGCACGTCTCTGTTCTGCAGGACAGGAGACCTCACCTTATCCCAGGCGAAATCTGACCTTTCTGTGTGCCCTGTGGATCTCTGAATCCGCCTTGTGTCTGCGCCTATTGGAGAGCGGTGTTCTGGGTCCCCGGCTGTTTGGTGAGTGCTTCAGCCGCAGCTTTCAGACCGCCCGCAGACATCCACCTCCCTCTGCAAGATGGTGTAGTCTCCACGTTCGCACGGCTGACAAAAACCCCGTGGCAGTGGGGCTGCCTGGCCAGGAGAGCCCCGTCCAGCAGTCAGCAGTCCCCCGCCTTCTCCTGGAGGATAACTGACTCTTAACTTGCCAACAAACACTCCCAGTGTGACTCTCAGCTGCTCTCTCTCCCTCTGCCCAGTGACAAAGCTCCAGACACGACCGTCTATTCCGCCGCCATTTTTTCCTCCCTCAAAAGGTACTCTTTTAGAAGATGAAGAAGAAAAAAGTAAAAGATAAAAAATTATGAACAACTAATACGTATCAACAAGTGAATCTGAAAATTAAGGGAATTGAAGATTTGATCAACAGAATAAACTGGTGAATGTAATAGAATCGGGAGCACAGAAAGGGAGTGGGCTGATAATTCTCAGGGGGAAAGGGGGAGGGAGGTACAGGGAGAGACTGGACAAAAATCATACACCTATGGATGAGGTCAACGGGAGGGAGGTAAGGGTAGAGGGAAGGGTGGGAGCCAGGTGGAGGGGAACTATGGAGGGGAAAAAAGAGAAACAAATGTAATAATCTGAATAATAAAGATTAAAAAAATAATAAAAAGTAAAGTTTGCCGCCATGGAAAAATAAAAAATAAAATAAAATTCTGAAGCTCTAGAACATTTACACACACACATAAGTGTGCACATGTAAATGCAAAACTGATCTTTGTTATTAGGAAAAAAATTGGCAGCTGGATTTATCACAAAATTTTGTCTATTAAAACTGTATGCCAAGCAAAACAATAAACAGGTGATTTATTCTTTGCCTCCTGCATGTAGTTGCAATCAGAAATAACACTGAGTAAGAAACAATTATTTTATCTCATTTTCTTTCAAGGTTAATTTCCATTAAACCTGCGCTCACCTGAAACGCAGGCCCACTCTATGCACGGAAGTATGCTCCTCAAACAGAGAGGCTTGCTACATTGCAAAACCCGCAGGAGCAGGGCAGGGGAACAGCTGCTCTGCTGGGGTAGCCTGGGAGTTCCATGTGAAGTTCCAGCAACAGGACCAGAGTTCAGGGCCTGTTACCAGATGAAATGAGCTAGAGCAGAATCCATACCCTGGTGGGATTCCGGTGCCTCTGAACACCAGTACAGTTGTCTCCTCTTTATTTATGAGGCAATTTGCTGAACGCCTGATCATTTCCCAGCTCTGAAACAGCCCTGGGGCTGAGAGGACTGAAATCTCCAGGGATGCCAGCCCTCTCTTCCTGCACCACATAGTAACCTCTTTTCTTTTTTTAAATATATGTTTATTGATTTCAGAGAGGAAGGGAGAGGGAGAGAGATAGAAACATCAATGATGAGAGAGAATCATTGACCAGCTGCCTCCTACACACTCCACACTGGGGATCAAGCCCGCAACCCAGGCATGTGTCCTGACTAGGAATTGAACTGTGATCTCCTGGTTCATAGGTTGACGCTCAACCATTAAGCCATGCCTTTTCTATGGCTCTTGCATGCCTGGCTGCAGGTGTCAGCCTCCATCACTCTTCACTGCTGCATCAGCTCACCCGCCCCGTTGACCACCATCAACTGAACAAAGGGACCAAAGCCTCACCCAGCCCTCCCCACTCTCCCCCCCAACCCCCCACCCCACATTCTTTACCCACACAGCCAGGAGATAGAACAGTAAGTTGCTGTTTCACATCCTTATGTTGTGGTGAACGGTAACAATTTGATTTAAATAATGAATAACTGAAAGGAAATACATTGAATTTGTAGATTTGGGAAAAGACTAAGAAACGTATTAGCCTCTTGAGGATTGTGGAATAAGATAATGGAAATGAACCTTGGAGAACAATTGGCGTTAAAGTCCTGGCGATCCTGGGGCTCAATTCTGGGTCCTTTCCTTGGTCCCCTGCTCTTCTCTAAGTATTCACTCCCTTGGTGACTGTTTTTCCATTTCACTGCTTTAAACATCGATATGCCAATAACTCTCACATTATACCTCCTACATTATACCTTTCTCCTGATGTCTAGGCTCACTTATTCAACTACCTCCACAATTTTCTGTCGGGTGTCTAATAGAAATATTGAAATTAACAAGGCCAAGGCTTCCGCTCCTGTTCCTCCAGTCACTCCACCCTGGCCGGTTCTACAGGCAGCCTTCCACCTCCTCTCACCAGCTGCTCCAGCCAAAAACCTTGGGTTCATCCCTGCCTGCTCCCTTTGTCTCTCTCTATATATCCTATTGACCAGGAAATCCTGTTGGCTCTATCCCCAAAATGCACCCATGCTCTGTGTTCTTTTATGTAACTGTCAATCGGGGGTGGCCACAAAAGGAGACACAGGAGAGGCTAGAAAACTAAGGTTAGTACAGTCACAGGTCCTAGGAGCACAGGGCCAGTGAGGAGCACCAGGCCCTGCCAGGAGGCTGAAGATAGGAGGAAGGGCCCACTTAGAGCCTTTGTTAGGGTTTCTGCAAGAGCTGAAAGGCAGGAAGGGTAAACAGTTTGAATAATTTTTCAGACTTCAAACTATATAGGTGGTCCCTGGTTGCCAGGTACTGGCCATGGGGTGATTAAGGCAGAGAAATATTGCCTCCTGAGCTTCAAGGGCCTGCCCAGCGAGGAGGTGTGGCTCTGGGTTGGTTCACACCTGAGGCACACTGAGCCCTTTCCTATCTGGAAAGAGTCATTACCCTAAGACAAGCATGTCAAACTTGCAGCTGGTGAGCCATAAGTTTGACATGCTTGTGAGATGAGCAATAACTCTCCAAGCAGAAAAGGAGTGTTTTGTTTTGTTTTTAATTTTTTAAAAATTCTCATCAGATGATATGTTTTTATTGGTTCTAGAGAGAGAGGAAGGGAGAAAGAGAGAGAAACATTAATTTGCTGTCTGCTATATGCACACTGACCAGGGATCAAACCTACAACCTAGGTATGTGCCCAGACCAGAAATTGAACACGCAACCCTTCTGGGTAAAGGGCAATGCTCTAACCAACTGCGCCTCACCAGCCAGGACCAGAAAGGTGCTTTTTGTTGTTGTTGTTGTTGTTGTTGTTGTTGTTGTTGTTGTTGTTTTAATATAGGATGTCAAACCATCATAGCCTACAGAAAGTAAAATTATATAAACAATAGAATCCAGAATCTAATCACTTCTAACACTTTCACTGACAATGCCCTGGTCCAAATCATTATCAGCCCTCACCTGGATTAAGCCAGCACTCCCAGCCCCAGGATGATGGATGCCCCTCTCAGTATGTGAGAACTGGGCAGGCACCAATAACACCAACTGTGGTGACTTCAGCAATGTTCACCTCTCACCCACTTGTCTGGCTATGCACTTTCAAGTGCTTTGCCTTGCAGCAAAGACTCCCAACTCATTCAACAAACATACCTCAGACAGTGAGCACATCCACCCATGCCATGCACTTTCCCTGCACTGTGGGCATGGCAGTGAGCAAGGCAGGCAAGGGGACTCACAAATATGCCCCTCCTAATCTAGAGGGGCCAGTGACAAGCTTGGAGTTGGCAATGACCAGGTCGATTCTTTCCATATCCAAGTGGACTCAAAATTATTTTAAATTCTTTCTTCTTACTTTAAAATATTCAATCACTCTCCAAATGCACAGGAAAATACACATAGAGAGATAATATAGGTTCTGGTACCAATTCCAGTGTTGGGGGACATTTGGCAATGTCTGGAGACAAGTTTCATCCTTACAACAGGAGGGGAGGTGTCATTGGCATCTCGAGGACAAGAGGCCAACGATGCTGCTGAGAATCCGACAATGCACAGGACAGCCCCCACTAACAAAGGGTTATACTGGCCCCCCCATGTCAAGAATGTTGAGGTTGAAAAACCCTGGGCCAGGGCTAAGTACCTTCTCCCCTCCCCCCAAAACCCTCTATCACACAATGGAGCTCTCATCCCTTCAATAATCTTCTAAATTACATAGTCATGACGTTAATAGCTTAGACAACTAGCTTTCACAATCTGGGTCTCAGTTTCTATAGGAAGCAATCTGCAAAGATTGCCCCCCAATAGAGCACACCATCTGATATTCATACCTTTGTGTAGTCCTCTGCTCTTGAATCTACTAGTAAATGGCCCCATGACACAATTGAACAGGTATAACATACAAATGTGTAATTCTGCCTGATTCAGGCCTAACCTTTAGGAAGGCCTGGTGGTTCTGCTTCTCTGGCCTGAGGTGTCATGTGAGAATCCAGACACCTGGCTCAGGAACCAGATGGGGGCTCTGCAATGATAGGGAGGGACAGAGACATCAGACAAGTGGGCCTGTTGAGTCCCCAGGTATCACGGAGCAGAACACCTTCCCAGCTAAGCCCAAACAGCTCACAAATTGTAAGAGATTTTTTTAAAAAGGTTGTTGTTTAAGCCACCAAGTTCTGAGATAGTTTTTATGTGATAATAAACAATTAAAACTGTTTCTTTATCTTTGAAATGAGAAGATGGGACAACATCATGATATTTAAAATCCTTGAGCTAAACAAAACCTTATCTGGAAGCACAATCTGTGTATAGCTGTTAAAAATGCTGTATTCTGTGGGGTTTTTTTGGATGCCGGTAAAAACAAACAGTTGAAATAATTAGACAATAATGGGTTCCCTTCCTCACATGGCAAGAAGTCTGGAACCAGATGGTCAATGGAATTAGTTTCGTGGCCTCATGGAGTCAAATTCAGTTGCTGTGATTCCAGGCATTCACCACATGCCACATGGCCACAAGCTGCTTACTGCTGTACAGTAGTGGCCCACATGAGGATGCTGTGATAGGAGAAGGGAGGAAGAAGGGTAAGGCCAGTACCAGCCACATGTGTCCCTTTTTAATAAGGAAGTCAATGTTTCACAAAATTTAGCATCAAGGACTGCCCATGTTTCATGGGCCAACACTGGGTCATATGCCAATCCATAGCTGCCAGCAAGACTGAGGGATAGAATTATCAATGAAGGAGCATACTCGATAACTTGAAGATGGGCCTATTGCCACTATACACAAAATCAAGATGCAGGAAGGAAGAACTGGGGGATGAATATGAAGCAATAAATTACCTGCTTCTGAAACAATGTGAAAAGCACAAAAATGGAGTTAATCAGACTGAATTAAGGGAGGAGGGGCATGATCCCTGATCACTCAACACCCTCCCCCTTCTTCACCATGGCCCCTACCAAAATGACACTCCAAGGGGGCCTCCAAGAAGACAGCAGGATTTCAGACAGTCAACTCTAAAAATCACTTGACTGTCCCCGGACAGACCTTCCTACTCTTACCATCTAGAATCTGTACAGTCCATTGATGTAGTTTCTTGAGGTATTAAGTTCCACACTTTTCCTATTTTTGGGATAAGCATTTTAAATCTTATCTGTTTCAAATGGTAAGAGTTCCCCAGTATCATGAAATTTCATTCCTTCATTTGCTTACAAGGTCAATTAGGAAATTCAGGCATCTCTCTCATATGTAACAATCAATTAACATACTAAAATATTTTCAAGATCATTGTTGCAATGATCCTCACAAATGCTTTGTGAGGTAGGTATTATTACTCTCATTTTACAGATAGGGAATAAACCACAAAATATAGGTGAATATGCCAAGGTCACATAGTGCTGGAAATGCCACCCAAATTATCTTGACCCCACTAACAATCAGAGTTTCTTCTAGGAGCTGGGAATAGATTGGTGAGCAAGTCAAAAGAGGTTCTTACCATTATGGGCCATATATTCTAATGGAAATCTATTTGAGGAATTGTAAGGAGACCAGTGTAGTTGGACTGGAGGGAGGAAGAGGCATCGAGTCAAGAGGAGGTATCAGAGATGTAATTTGGTCATTTGTCCACAACTGCCTACTTCTCAAACCTCACCTACCCACTTCCCATGATCTTTTGCACAGGACTCACTCTGGTTTCACTTTTGTCTTTTTTGAGTCAAGAGCTAGAAGGGTTAAATCCAATTATGCTAACTCTGGAACTCAGTAGTTTTATAAAAGTAGGCTTGTTGGAGAAATGATAAAGGAGATTCTATGAATGGATGAATCTTCCTAACGCTGTTTTCTTTTTCCTTCTCATTTGGAAGTCAGTTGACCAGAGAAATCATTGTCTTTGAAGTTAAGAATTGCTGAGTCAAGAAAATACGCTGTTTTACTTTGTAGGATACCCATTCATTCTGTAACACATCTATCCTGAAATAGGGGGCAGGGGAGTATTTAAAAGCCATAGCAATGATCTTGCTCCAAAATTTGAAGGAAGAGCCCTGATGTTCTTAGTTCCACAATTGCAGAATTTAAGGGATAATCCTTGGTTTCTGTTAAAACCAATGAACGAACAGGTTTTATAACTGACAAATCCCCTAGGCCCAATGTAAACAAATAGATTAATGATGTCTTCCAGCAATTAGCAATCCCACGGGATTATTGTCCTAACAAACTCTGTTAACATGAGGAGGTAGGTTTCTTCGTTTGTTTGTTTTTTGTTTTAAGTAAAGTGAAGAGTGGAATTTGAATGTTAGATGTAATCCTTTTGAACCAGAGCATCAGAAAGTTTCAATGGACAAGGAATATTTCAGTGTGCAGGTGAGACCTAGAGTCCAACAACCCCAAGCACTATTCATAAGGCTTCCTAACAGGACACTGGGAAGTACACTTGAGGCAACCACACTTGCCCTTTGCTGTAAGAGCCAAGGTGACACTTAAAGCAAGTGGCAAACCAAGGACTGAAAGGTTGACCGGGCAAGCACCAACCTTGAAAGACCTCAGACTTTAAACTGCCATTATCCCTTTGCTGAAATTCAGGGTCACTAAAACCCCCAAATGTCAACAATATGGAACAATATGCCAACAAATGGAACAAGAGTGAACCACACAATAAGATAGCAATGATAACGACAACAACACATAGCTTCTGCCACTTAATGAGCATATAATGAGCCAGGAGCTTGACACTTTTTATCTAATTTTACTTTCACAGCATCCCTGTGAGGTAGATACTAATATAATGACAGATGCCTTTAGATTACTAGATGTTGTTATAATCCCCATCACACAGAAAACAAAAACTCAGAGTCTAAATCATAGGTAACATGCCCAAGGTTACTGGAATATTGAATTTCAGGACTTCAAATTCTAGAAGTGAGCTTAAGCATTAAGCATTATGCCCCTTTCAGAGCATTTATGTAAATCTGAACATATTTCTGCTTTTAAAGACTCTTTAAAAGCAGAGTTAGATGCTTTGAAATCCACTGAGCCTATTTTTCATTGGAGATAAGTCTTTTAGTTATGATTTGATTTGGTTGTATTTCTAAATTCACAGATTTACAGTAAACAAACATGTCAAGCTCAGTCAAAGACAATCTAAATTATGTATTAACTAGAGGCCCAGTGCATGGATTTGTGCATGGGTGAGGTCTCCGCCTGGCCTGGCCATCTCCCAATCTGACTGCCAGTTTCAGCCCAATCCCTGAATCCCTGCAGGCCAGCCTGTGTTGTACCCTGGTGGTCAATGTGCACCATAGCAACTGGTTGACCAGTTGTTCCAGTCATTTGGTGTTAACTGTCACTTAGGCTTTTATATATATATATATATATATTAGAGGCCTGGTGCATGAAATTCAGCCTGCTTACTCTCAAATCTGGGACCCCTTGAGGGATGTCCGACTGCTCATTTAGGCCCAATCCAAATGGGCAGTTGAACATCCCTCTCACAATCCTCTCCCCACTGCTCATCTGCCTGCCTTCCTGTTTGCCCCTAACTGTTTCTGCCTGCCAGCCTGATTACCCCCTAACCACTCCCCTGCCAGCCTGATTGATGCCTAACTGCTGCCTTGCCAACCTATTTGCCCCTAATTGCCCTCCCCTGTGGGCCTGGTCACCCCTAACTGCCCCTTCCCCTGCAGGCTGGATTACCCCCAACTGTCCTCCCTTGCAGGCCATCTTGTGGTGGCCATCTTGTGTCCACATGGGGGCGGGATCTTTTGACCACATGAGGGCAGTCATCTTGTGTGTTGGAGTGATGGTCAGTCTGCATATTGCCCTTTTATTAGATAGGATAGAGGCCTAGTGCACTGGTGGGAGCCAGCTGATTTGCCTTTAAGGGTGTCCTGGATCAGGGTGAGTGTTCCTTTGGGGCATGGGGTGGCCTGAGCTAGGGGCCTGTGGTGGTTGGCAGACTGGCCACACCCCCTGGCGACCCAAGTGGAGGCCCTGGTATCTGGAATTTATTTATCTTCTACAATTGAAACTTTATAACCTGGAGTGGAGCCAAGCCTTCTGCTGGCACAGCCATTGGAACTTTGTTGCCTTAAGTGGAGGCCTGCTGGCCAAGGTGTCCAGAAAGCTTGGCTTCCTCCATTGCCAGGGGCAACCCAACCCTCCCTCCTGCTGTAGCCATCTTGGTTGGGTTAATTTGCACACTCAGTCTGATGGGATGGTGGGCGTGGCTCATGGGTGAGGCTTGTGGGTATAGCAGAGGTATGGTCAATTTGCATATTATTCTTTTATCTGAGACAACCAAAAGATTACATCCAAATGCAAATATTTATTTCTGGAGCACTGAGGAGGTGGTTTTCTTTATTTTCAAATAAAACTATAAGAAAGATAGGATGCATGCTCAAATTCTTATGTTAGAGAGGACACAGACTTAAGATGCTCTCAGGCATCAGTTCACTTCCCCTATTCAAGTGATTAAATGAACTCTTAGGAATGAACTAGCCGTGGCCTTTTGTGCTCAACTCAATATGAAAGAAAAACCACCACAAGGCCAATGGCCAAGGCCACAGCCTGCTGAGCAGGATCAACCAAAAGTCCTCTGGCAAAATGCTGAAACCTAAGGACAATGGGTCTGGGGGTAGAGATTAGGGGGATTATAGAGATAATATAAGTCAGAAAAAAAAATCCAAGTATCTCTATCTGACTAGCAATTCTGCTACTAGACTTTTACCTTAGGGAAATTACTGTTGAGTCAGGTTTACTAGAAAGTGATATTATGGCAGGATTACTCATATTAATGTAATAATACAAACCCTCAAAATAACAGAAGTTCTACTGTTAGTAACATGTTTTGCAAATTCTGGTATAGTCACACAATATAATACTAAGTAGTCACTCAAAATGATGATAAATATTTGTAGCCATCAACATGAAAATGAAGTCCATACAATATATGAGTTTTTAAAATTTTTACATACAGTAGTACATATATCTCCTCCCCCCCATTAAATATATAAGTTTTTTTTTAAGCATGTTGGTAAGCACAATAAGACAGTGTCTATTCTAGAAGACTAGTTTTCCAAATATGGCCCCTGGACCAGCAGCATCAGCATCACTTGCAATGCAAATTCTTGGCCCTAATCCAGACCTATTGAATCCAAAACTCTCATAGTAGATTCCACTAAATAACATGTTGTAATTAGCCTTCCAGGTGATTCTAATGCATGTTAAAGATTGAGAACCACTGGTCTAGAACAAGCAAGAGGTTGCTCTACATATTTATAAGGCATGAGTAAGAGCAATGTTTCCCCTTTTGTTGTTCTAACAGAGTCCCGGGTTATTAGTTTATAGTGGCCAGTAATACAAAAACCAGTCCAATGGTCTTAAGCAATTAGTGACTATTATTCTCAGAAACTTGGACAGGATAGGTTACAGGACCTCCAGTGAAGGCTCCACCACCATTTCATGTGATTCTTTCCTGTCTGTGCTTCATTTTCAGCCTGGAGTCAGATGGTTGCTGCCGTTTCATGCATCACATCCAGATATACCACATCAGAGGCGAAAAAGATCATTTTTTCTGGACTCTAATTCCTAAGGAAGCCTTTCCCAGGAACCCTCCTCTCCCCACAGTCCTTCCCTCATTTCTCATTGGCTAGACCTGGGTCACAAGCTCATCTCTCAGCTAATTGCTTGTGACAGGAACAGGAAAACCATGATTAGCTCAAATTAATCAGGATCCCCCCTGAGCTGGAGATAGGTTCACTATCCTTGAACAGAACTGAGATCCTGCTAGTAAAGAAGAGAGGAAATGGCTTCTGAGTAGCCAATAAATTGCTAATAATCACATTTTTACACTTTTCTATAAAACTGAATTATTTATAACTGTCATCAGTAACTTGTTAGGTGTTGGAAATGGGGCCTACTGTGCTTTGTTTGCTTTTTTTCAGGGGTGCTCCTTACTTTGGAAATGGCTCCTGAGTCTCAAGAGGAAGAACAATGTATGTCATTCAAGGTTTTTCTTTTTCTTCCTTTTTAAAAAAAAAAATTTTAAAGGCTAACAATATCAAGCACTGATAAAACTGTGGAGCAACTAGAGATTTCATACATTGCTGGTAGGAGCATAAATTGGTGCAAACACTTTGAAACACCATTTATGTACTGAAGCTAAGCATGCATTTATCCTGTGATCAGCTCAAACAGAAGCCACCCATGTGTCTAACAACAGAAGAATGAATAAAGAAGGTGTGGCATATGCATACAAAAGCATACTACACAGCAATGAAGATAAACAAGCTACTGATACCTCCTATACATGGATGCATCTCACAGATAAAAGATTGAATGAAAAAAGTCAGACACAAAATATAATTCAATTTATATGAAGATCAAAGACAGCCAAAATTAGTTTACAGTGACAGAAGTCAAAATAGTTTTTCTCCACACTGATAAAGAAAATCTTTATTGTTTTACCAAACAGATAGCCTTTATTATTAAAACAGTATTGTGCTTGCAAGAGAAAAGAAAAGCAGATGTATAGAATAGAAGAGAGCCTTAAAATAGACTCAAGTATATATGAAAATTTAGCACATGATAAAGGTGGCATCTCATATCACTGGGGCAAAAGAAAGATTTTTTAATAAAAAATGTTGAGATAGATGGCTGAGATGAGTAGCCAATTGTAAAAGACAAAACTAAATGCATACTTCACATACTCATACAGTATACTTCATACAGTGAGAATAAGCTCCAATGGGTTAGGCAGGCAAATGGAAAAATGAAACCATACAGGTACTAGAAGAAAACATGGTTGGATCCTTCATTAACCTTAGCGTAAGGAAAGGCTTTCTAACAATGACTTAAAATCCAGAGGCAGTAAAAGCAATATCAGTAAATACAAATATATTTGACTATATATAAACATTTAAAAATGTTCATGACCAAAAAAACATTATAAACAAATTCAAAAGACAACTGACGTAATATTTGCAACATATATTACAAAGCCCAGTACCATTAAAACATAAAGAACATTTTAAAATAGGCTTTAAAGAGACCAGTTTGGCTCAGTGGATAGAGCGTTGGCCTGAAGACTGAAAGGTCCCAGGTTCCATTCCGGTCGGGTGCATGTATGTACCTTGCTTGCGGGCACAATTCCAGTACGGGGCGTGCAGGAGGCGGCTGATTGATGTCTCCCTCTCATCGATGTTTTTGACTTTCTATCCCTCTCCCTTCCTCTCTGTAAAAAATCAATAAAATATATTTTAAAAAAATAAAATAAATAAGAGGGAGAATCCAAGATGGTGGCATAGGTGAACACCTACACTGCTGCCTCGCATAATTTCAAAACTACAACTAAAAGACAGAACGGACATCATCCAGAACCACAGGAAAGCTGACTGAGTGGAAGTTCTACAACTAGAAGGAAAGAGAGGGGTTCACAGAGACCCAGAGGAGCTGCAAAAAGCTGAGGTACGCAGACGCGTGCGCGGAGAGAGCGGGTGCCGGAGTGCCTGGCTGGCTTTCTCTGGCGGGAGGGAAACGGAGACTCCCAACGGCATTGAACCCCTTATCTTACGACACTAAACCCCAGATCCAGCCGAAACTCATACGGGGTGAGTTTGGACTGTGAAAAGGGAGAGGTGCACGGAAATTTAGGGGAGTCACAAAAGATCAAAGGCCTGGTGGCGGCACGCATGGCGCTGCACGGAGGACAGATTGCTGATTGTGCCGCTGGCTTTCACGAGAGGGCAGGAGACAGACCCTCCCAACTGTGCCACTTCTGAGTCCACTGGGCCCCTGTTTCGGGCAAAACCCTGTGGACCTAGACTCATGTGGTCCTGGTGCACAGGGGAGCTGGAAAGGCAGCGGTTAGAGGCACTGCTGGCGCGCACACAAGGACCGCTCCAGCCATTACTCAGTCACGTGAGACTCGGGGGCCGTGGAGGGCGGGGCCGACTGGAAGGCAAGGCGGTCCCTTAAGCCCTGAGACTCCACCCCTCCCAAGCTCAACAGAGGCTTCTGCGGCTTTGCCTCTGGTATCATAAGGCTGAATCCAACACAGAAGTTTCCCCGGCATAGGGAAAATGCCGAGACAAGGGAAGGGATCACAAACAAAAGAAATGGAGGAAATAGAGTTCAAAACCACGCTTATAAGGTTTTTCAAGAATATGCTAGAAAAGATGGATAAATTTATCAAGTCCCAAGAGGAGATGAAAAAAGACCAACTAGAAATGAAACATTCACTGACTGAAATAAAAAATATTATACAGAGTCCTAACAGCAGACTAGAGAAAGGCAAGAATCAAGTCAAAAATTTGAAATATAAAGAAGCAGACAACATTCAACTGGAAAAGCAAGAAGAGAAAAGAATCCAAAAATGTGAAGATAATGTAAGGAGACTCTGGGACAGCTTCAAAGGTACCAACATCAGAATTGTGGGAGTGCCAGAAGAGAGAGAGCAAGATACTGAAAACTTCCCACATCTGGTGAAAGAAATAGACTTACACGTCCAGGAAGCACACAGAACCCCATATAAAAGGAATCCAAAGAGGACCACACCAAGACACATCATAATTAAAATACCAAGAGCAAAAGAGAAAGAGAGAATATTAAAAGCAGCAAGAGAAGAACAGTTCATTACCTACAAGGGAGCACCCATACGACTGTCAGCTGATTTCTCAACAGAAACGATGCAGGCCAGGTGGGAGTGGCAAGAAATATTCAACGTGATGAATAGCAAGAACCTACAACCAAGAATAATCTATCCAGCAAAGCTATCATTCAGAATTGAAGGGCAGATAAAGAGCTTCACAGATAAGAAAAAGCTAAAGGAGTTCATCAACTCCAAACCAGTATTATATGAAATGCTGAAAGATATTTTTTAAGAAGAGGAAGAAGAAAAAGGTAATGGTAAAAATTATGAACAAGAAATATATATCTGTCAACAAGTGAATCTAAAAATTAAGTTAATTAAAAAATTTGATCAACAGAATAAACTGGTGAATATACTAGAATCAGGAGCATTGAAAGGGAGTGGACTGATAATTCTCAGGGTGAAAGGGGTGATGGGTATACAGGGAGAGACTGAACAAAGATCATACACCTATGGATGAGGTCAATGGGAGGGAGGGAAGGGTGGGAGCTGGGTGGAAGGGTGCTATGGAGGGGGAGAAAAACATGTAATAATCTGAATAATAAAGATTTAATTAAAATAAAATAAATAAAATAAAATAAAATAAATAAAATAAAATCAGCTTAAAAAAAAAAAACTAACAAGAGCCCTGGTTGGCATAGCTCAGTGGTTGAGCATCAGCCTATGAAGTAGGAGGTCACAGTTCCATTCCTGGTCAGAGCACATGCCTTGGTTGTGGGCTCAATCGCAAGTGTGAGGCGTGCTGGAGGCAGTAAAGCAATGATTCATCATTGATGTTTCTCTCACTCCCTCTCCCTTCATCTCTAAAATCAATAAAAATATATTTTAAAAAATTTAATGACAGGGGCCAGTTTCCGTTTAGGGGAAGGCCCTTTGAAGCTACGCCACCTTGACAATGCCCACAGAGATGGACAGCGCTGCTGGGGGGGGAGTCACTGCGTGTGGGACTCTGCCACACCCCTTATGGTTCCTGAGTTCTCCACCAGGGTATTTGAAGAGAAAATGTGGGTCATCAGGACGCTGCAGCGAATTGTAGGCCAGATGCTGCAGAGCCCAGCCTGTGGCTGTGGGACAGCTGCCCTGCCCAGCCGGCCCTGGGGACTCCCCTTGGCACAAAGAGATGTCAACTTCCACTCTGCCTCTTCTCTGAAACAGGTCTTAATTACGGGGGGTCTTGGCCGGCTTGGAGTAAGGCTTGCTAACTTGCTAACTTGTTAATGAAACAATTTGGGAAGGACAATGTAATTTTGTCTGACATAAGGAGACCACTGATCACATGTTCCATAGTGGCCCATTTATTTATTCTGATATTCTGAATTACAAGAATCTTCGAGAGATTGTGGTAAACCACTGCATCACCTGGTTGATTCATTATAGCTCTTTGCTCAGTGCATCGGAGAAGCAGATGTGTCCTTGGCAAAAGCCATAAGCATCGCTGGATTGCATAATGTTCTGGACATTGCCTTGGAGCACAATTTGAGATTGTTTGTGCCCAGCATGATCAGAGCTTCCGGACCTACTTCCCAGAATCTCTGCACTCAGAGATCCAGGATGATCTATGGGTTGTCCAAGGTCCATGCCAAGCTCATGGGAGAATATTACTATTAGCGGTTTCCCATGCCTCAGCTATCCTGGCACCATTTTGGCTAACTCCCAACCTGGAGGAGAAACAACTGTCTATGCAGTCCAGATTTTCCATGATGCCATAAAGAATGGCAAACTTGAGTTACCTGACACTTAGCACAAGGCTCCCAATGATGTACTTTGTTGACTGCCTCAGGACCACCCTGAAAGTCATGGAGGCCCCGGCAGAGTCCCTCTCTCTGCGGACCTACAACATCAATGCTACAAGCTTCTGCCTCCAGGAGCTGGCCCAGGAGGTTCTCAGGCACATACCGGAATTCTAGGTCACCCAAAGCATGGATTCTATTTGATAGGCCACAGCAGATAGTTGGCCAATGAACTTTGACAGCTTGTAAGGACTGGGGATGGAAGCATCATTTTGACCTTCCAGAGCTGGTGACGACAATGTTGAACTTCCATGACCCTGGTAGTAGAGTTGCCCAAGCTAACTGAAGGAGATCTATCCTGGCCATCCATTAGGGAAGACTGTAATGACCCCAAAGTCATAGACACCAAGTCCTAGAGTATAGAGTCGAGGTCTTGTTAATCTGATTTTAGCAGCTCATATTGAACTGCTGGATGGAGAATCGCATTGGTTTTCACATTTTCAAAACGCTGTTGTCTGATGGTAGAACTTCTAAATCTTTGCTGTCTGCCTAAACTTGTCCAAACATCCATGTCACAGAATAAAGACTTAAGTCATAATAATTTTCATTTCCTTAAATAAATTGAAGTGACTATTTCTGGGAAGGTGAAAGTATGTGACATTTTGTGTTTAAATTCAATTTAAATACATATATTTAAAAAATCTAACAAAAGAAGGGGAAGGTACATGAACAGACCACACACACACACACACACACAAACACACACACACACACACAGAACTTATGAAAAAATTTTCAAACTCCTAATTATGTAATTAGATAAATGTAAATTAAAACAACATTGAAATACTATTTCTTACCTGTCAATTTGTGAACATTAAAAATGGAGACGCCCTAGCTGGTTTGGCTCAGTGAATAGAGGGTCAGCCTGTGGACTGAAGGGTCCCAAGTTCAATTCCAGTCAAGGACACATGCCCAAATTGTGGGCTCGATCCCCATAAGGGGTGTGCAGGAAGCAACTGTTAATGATTCTCATCATTGGTGTTTCTATCTCTTTCCCTCTCTCTTCCTCTCTGAAGTCAATAAAAATGTATTTTTTAAAAAAATGGCCACAACTCATTCTGTTAGCAAGATTGTGGGAAATGGCCTCTCTCAGATATTGCTGATGGAAGTGCACTCTGATGGGCAGGTCCTAGGGAGGGGACTGAAAATAGCTAATAAAATTGCATATGCACTTACCTTTTGACCCAGCAATCCCCTTTCTAGGAATTTACACTGAGGATAAGCTCCAGCAATATGAAAATATAAGCACATTATTCTTAATAGCATGGTTTGTAGTTGCAAAATGTTGGAAAATTACTTATATGCCCTAATATAGGAGAATGGTTGAGTAACTAGGGCCCATCACACAGTGAAGTGCTATGTTGCTGTGTTGTTGTTTTTATAAAGAATAAGGAAAGTCTCAAATGATAAAATGTGATTTCCAGAGTATGTTTTCAGTGAAAAGAGCAAAGTGCAAAGAAGTAACTGCATGTGCCACCTTTGATATAAGGAAGAAACATAGCCCAGCTGGTGTGGTTCAGTGGTTAAGCATTCACCTAGGAACCAGGAGATCATGGTTGAATTCCTAGTCAGGGCACATGCTTGGCTAGTGGGCTCAATCCCCAGTGTGGGGTTCAGGAGACAGCCAATCAATGATTCTCATCATTTATGTTTCTCTCTCTCTCTCTCTCCATCTCTCTTCCTCTAAAAAGTCAATAAAAATATATTTATTTTAAAAAGGAAGAAACACAGGACAGGAAAAATGGAAACTATGAGAATGGTGCCCCGAAGGAGAGGGTGGGAATGGGCCAGAAAGATGAGGAAATGGGCTTCGGGTGGAAGAAAGGAAGGGAGAGTGATCTTGAACAGGATGCTGGAATTTAGAACCATGTTTATGTTTGCATTCTCAAAATATAAACGCATAATTGAAATCAACCAGGACATGGGGGAAGCCAAACAGAATAGAAACAGTAACAAATGAACCTATGTTATACCTGAGTAACAGAATGACCGCAGGTGAGGTGAGCGGTGCAACAACTTTTGAAGTAACTTGGAAAACAGTGTTTTCGCTATATGTTTTAACACTAAAAAACTGTTTTAAACATGAATATGGATTAGCAATTCTTAGGCTATCCTATATGTCCTCAAGGACTGAGCAAGTTTGTGAATATATTACAGATGAGATATGGGTTTATCACTGACAGAGAAAAGAGATATAAATAAGAAAAGGAGAAAGAATAGAATAAACCCTGTGGTGTTGGATTGGTATTAGAGGTATCATAGGAAACCATGATGTGCATTACACTTACACACACACACACACACACACACACACACACACATTCATACACACAGATAGATGTAGATGTGTGTTAGTATACACATATCTATTTCCTAGTGTTTTACTCAGAGGATCCAGAGCAATGAAAACAATGACAAAAGGACAGCACAGGGAATATAGTCAATATACTATAATAATAAAAGCGTAATATGTTAATTAGACCAGATGCCCTTCCGGATGTCCTTCTGGACGACCTTTGGATGAAGCCAGGGTTGCTCAGACAAGCCGCCGTGGCTGCAAGGGCCAAGCCCCCTACATGAATTTCGTGAATCAGGCCTCTAGTACTATAATAACGATGCATATGTCAGGTGGCTAGTAGAGTTATCAGGGGGAACACTTTTTAAGTTATACAAATTATCTAATCACTGTGCTGTACACCTGGAACTAATACAATATTGTGAGTCAACTGTAATTTCAAAAAAGAGAAAAGAAAGAAAACAGTGATATGCCAGTGGTAACAAGAGTATGTAACTCCCCAATAAAGAACCAGGACTTCTCGAAGAAATGGTTGATTCCAAAGCTGAAGCTGTGAAGCACAAGATGAGCTTGAACTTCGTATGGTTCCAGAAAGTAAGAAACTGATCACAAAGGGGAGGAGGCCTGTTTGAAGGACACAGGAGCCAGCTGGAAGGCATTCCAATTGCCAAGCAGAGGCAGTTTGAGCAGTAAAAGAAATACTGGTAGTCGTGCATTGTACCACATAGAATAGAGCAAATCTCCATGAGTATACAGGCTGATATTAATAGTTAAATAAAGAAATAAATGGAGAAAGGACCCCTCTTCCTTATAGCAAGAATTCCAATTCATAATGTAGAAGGGATGATAAAAATAGAAAACCACCTTTGTCATACAGTAACAATAAGTGGGAAAATACATGATGAGTAACAAGACATTGGCATGGTCTCAAAATATCTCCCAACAAGATATTTATTAATTAGAAGGGAGAAAATAATAGCTTTACAATTGAGGAAATCTGGCAGACAGCCCTTCATTCAAGGCTAATATTACTAATTACCACATGTCTGCAGATAGGTAGCACAAAGAAGGACATAAGATCATTCTGTGGCATTCTTGTAAAAAATACATGACCTTGTCAAAAATCGTGAGGGAACTTCACACAATCTAAATTGAGGAACATTATACACAACAATGGACCAGTCTCTTAAAATGTCGTGGGGGACAGGAAAGACAGAGGGATTGTCCCAGGTGGAGGAAGACTGAAGAGGTATGACAACAGGATACAGTATGTGAACCTGGCTTGGATCCTGAGCCAGAAAAAGAACATTGGTGAATAACTGAGATAAGGTCTGTAGAAGAGTTAATAGTATTGTATCAAAGTTCATTTCCGGGTTTTGACAATTGTTCTGTGACACTTAGGAAAAGTGGGTGAAGTTGGTAAACAGAATTCTTTGTTCAACTTTTTCAGTTTTTTGGTAAGGCTGATATTACTTAAAAATGAGAAGTGACAAAAACCAGAAAAGAATATTGGTTCCCCTTGGGTACCAGCTGGGAGGGGTATGAAGAAACCTGGAAAATAGTCTCTATCTTGATCTAGCTTGGGGTACATGGCTACATACACATTTCCTAAATTTCACTGAGCATTGTGGTTAAAGTTATGCACTTTGCTGTAGGTATATTATTCCTCAATTTAAAAAAAAATATTTCTTTAAATATGTTTTTATTTTTATTTTATTTATTTATTTATTTATTTATTTATTTATTTATTTATTTTTAGAGAGAGTAGAGGGGATAGAGAATGAGGGAGAGAAATGTCAATGAGAGAGAAACACTGATTAACTGCCTCCTGCATATACCCCCTACTGGGGATCCAGCCCACAACTTGGGCATGTGCCCCTTCTGGGAATTGAACCAGTGCTGGAATTAGCCTCCAACATAATATGTATATCTAACCAGGGTCCTCTCAGTGCATAGGACAATGCTCTACCCACGGAGCCACACTGGCCAGGACTCCTCAATTTTTAAAAATCAACTTTGACCAAGAAAAACTAATAAACAAGCTTGGTGATTTGCATTGGCTAGGCTCCAAATGAAAGCCCAGAAACGTACTATTTATGATCATGGTGCTATCAGAAAGATTGCAGTTCCCCAGCCCAAGTCAGCTTTTCAAGAGTGCCGACACTGTGCGAAGTGATTTTTCATGACAGAACAGTGGAGGAGATTTTAGTACCCACCTACCCCCTTTTTGTTTAAGTTAAGGAAACCAAGTGTCAGAGACGTGTAGAGACATTGACTATCCAGGCAGGAAGTGGCAAAGCCAGCATTTCAAAGTCAGATGTATCTGCTTCTAGGAATCAGACGTCTCCTGCTATTCCACACTACCTCCAACAGGAGGATTTTGACTTGTATTTTTTAAAAAATGAATTCCAAATAGTTTTATGGTTAAAGTTGTTCAACCTGTCCTATGGTTATGATTTCATAATTTTTATCTGCACTATATACCCCCAAATTAACTAATTAGAGAAAAGTTTGGGCACTTGGTCTTTATAAAAAAATGTGATTTCAAACGTTTGGAAAAAGTCTTTAAGTTTAGCTTTCTACCAGATTGATTTATTTTTCTTTCTTTGCTAACTATTAAACTTCACTTCATTAACTTTCCTTTGAATTTGAGTTGAATGCTTATCACTAATCGTAATAAAATAATAGAGCAAGTTCAGACAGATTCATTGTCAAGTCAATGGGTGATGACAAAGCAATTCCTTTGCAGAGTGCTGCTTAGTATTTCTTTGCCACACATATTAAAGACTGGGCTACTGCACCTCAAACATCTCTTATAATGATTAGTCCAGGAATCCTGAAATCACCTCAATCTATCCACCTCGTTTAGTGGGGTCCTTTGTGGGCAATACAGTCTGGTGTTTAAGACTACAGACCTTAAAATCTAATACATCTGGATCAGTCAAGTCCCGGTTTTACCATTCTTTGAGAGGTATAACCTTGAGCGAGTTATTTAAGTTCCCTGAAGTCTAGTTTCCTTATCATTAAAATGAGATGACTATTGCTGCTACTGCTGCTACTCCCATTAGTACTGCTAATTCTACCACTCATACTGCTACTGCTACCACTAGTACAGCTATTGCTACTCCCACTAGTGCTGCTACTACCACTTGTATTGTTACTGCTGCTACTACCACTAGTACTATTACTACTACCACTAATACAACTATTGCTACCACTAGTACTGCTTCTACCACAGGTACTGCTACTGCTCTACCACTAGTGCTACTATCACCATGACTATTGCCACTAATACTTCCACTTGTGCTGCTACTATCACTAGTACTGCTACCACTAGCACTGCTGACACTACTAAAACCCATCTCACTTTTCTTTTGTCATTGTTTCTGTAAATGCCATCTCTGACTAATATGTAGCTTGTAGATTATAAATATTTCTTTCTTTTCCGCATTCAGTACAGCTAGAGAGCAATCTGATTCCTGAGTAGGAAGGCTGGGGATTAAGAAAATGAAAGAGACAGACACAGAGATAGAAGAAAAAAGCTGGGGTCAGAGAGACAGTGACCTAGAGCCAATACAACATTTATTTTATACAGCAAAATACCAGAAAGTTTTACTAAAGCCCAAGATAAAGGAGATTATGTGCATTCTTGTGGCTTCATTGTAATGGTCACTTCTGGCTGGATCCAAATAATCACGTTTGTTCCTGGTGCTTGGCTGGATTTAGATAATGAAACCTACCTCCTGGTACCTGAGATGAAGGTCAGGCTGATAACACACCTGCCTCTGGCAAGGTATGTTTCCAGGGCATGGCTCTGCCAGGCACCACTGGATTCAGATGGCAATCAACTCAGAGGTCTTTCCCAGGCACTCTCTATAGTAGATAAATAGCATGTTTGTATAAGAATCCTAAGAACTAACCTCAGAAGATGCAGACTTCAACTTCAGTCATCCCAGTTTCAGAAGATTTGCTGACCTTTAACCACAAAATCAGGATAATGAAGACCAGGATGGCACACACCATACCATCACTTAACCAATTTACAAGTCCTTATTGGAATGGACTGATCTAGTCTTCACACAGGTAGCTTTGAACCCACTCCCCTACATTTCTTTGTTCTGGTCTTCTTCTGCCTCCCTCTGCTTGCACTGAGAGAGGAGATTGGCTTTGCAACAAGAATCTCCCATCTTCTCAGGTAACTAGCACTTGAATAAACCTCTTTCCTTTTTCACCAGCATCTGTCTCAGGAGTTTGGCTTTCATGATAGCAGGCAGGCAAACCTTGGTTTTGGTTATACTACCACTAGAATTGCTACCTAATACTGTTACAACTAGCACTAGTACTGCTACTCCTAGTAGTAATCTATTTATATAAAACCCTAATGCAAATCAACCAAATGGTGGAATGACTGGTTGTTATGAAACACACTGATCACTAGGGAAGCTCAACACAAGAGCTTCCCCAGCCTGCAGGCCCCAACTGACAGTGGTGATGGGGGGCGGGGCCAGTGAGCAGGCAGCACCAAGCCAGCCAAGGAAGGTGTGAGCAGGGGCCCTATCACCCCTCTGGTCTCCCCACAGATTGGCCCTGATCACTGATCAGACCTGGGGATCTACTTGTGCACGAATTCCATGCACTGGGCCTCTACTATTGCTATAAACTATTATCCTTGGGTTGTAGAATGGTAAACAAGGTAAAGCATGTAAAACACTTTGCATATTCTTTAGCATGTAATTATAATTAATTATTATTGTTTTCTGGCACTAGTTCAAGCTGACTGATATTCTGCTCATTGTTCCAGTGTTCACCAGGTATTAAGAATCTACTGTGCACAGAGCACTCTGAAGGATACAGTTAATCCTCTCAGTATGTCCATGTGAAATGACTTTACTCTGGAATTCATTCTAAACACTCTTGATGTGCACCTCAGCATGCCAGCTCTTGTATCCGGTTTGAAGGAAACAGTGGCAAATAAAACAATGTCTCTGAACTCCTGAAGCTTATATTCTATTGAAGGAAACAGACAATAAGCAAGTAAACAGAGACACAAGGAGACTGCAGTGACCATAGAAGGTAAAACAGGTTTGTGTGTCAAAGAGCATATGGCTTTCTAAGTTGCCGGGCACGATGGCTCCCGCAAAAAAAGGTGGCGAGAAGAAGAAGGGCCGCTCCGCCATCAACGAGGTAGTGACCAGGGAGTACACCATCAACATTCACAAGCGCATCCATGGCGTGGGTTTCAAGAAGCGTGCCCCTCGAGCACTCAAGGAGATCCGGAAATTTGCCATGAAGGAGATGGGGACTCCAGACGTGCGTATTGACACCAGGCTCAACAAAGCTGTCTGGGCCAAAGGAATAAGGAATGTCCCATATCGTATCCGAGTCCGTTTGTCTAGAAAACGTAATGAGGATGAAGATTCACCAAATAAGCTATATACATTGGTCACCTATGTGCCTGTCACCACTTTCAAAAATCTACAGACTGTTAATGTGGATGAGAATTAATGCTGATGGTCAAATAAAGTTATACAACTGCCTTGAAAAAAAGAAAAAAAAAAGAGCATATGAAGGAGCCACTGGTTGATTTGGCAAAGCCTCCTGCTTCTCATTCTTTCTGCCTGACCTTTCTAATTGCTTACCTGCCACAGAGCCAGCGCAGCCACTTTGGACAAAATGTGGATGTGAGGTATAGGATGGAAGGGGCCTCCATTCGGGCACCATGCTGCTGAGCTTCTCTGGTCTAAGCCACTATTATCTTGTGTTTTGTCACTCAGAGGCAAGCTCAACAGTGCCCAAACAATTACGTATTCTCATCAGAGGACTTCTCTGCTTCCAACCTTACCAACTATGGAAGCCTCAGAGAAAAATTCATAAAAGTAGAGAGAATGCTAGAGATTACTAACTAGTAGTAACTATTTAGACTTATTTGTTATGTTTTTTAGTACTTATTGAATAGTAACTGGTGAAGCTTCATTCCTATTCATAAACATCACAATAACTTTATGGAATATCTACCTCAAGCTTCATTCAAAGGATGAACAAGCACAATCCCAGTAGTCAAGCAGCTTCTTAAATAAGTGGTTGAGCCAAGATTTAACCCAAGTGTGAATGAGTCCTGAGCCCACTCTTCCCCCAGTGTCTCCAGGGTCAGCAGGAACATTGAGAAAGTGAACAGAAAAGATCAGAGACCCATGACACAAGATAGAAAAAGTATTATATAATAGCATATGACTAAAAGGAGACAAGCTCTGGCCAGTTTCTCAGTGGTTAGAGCATTGGCATGTGGACTGAAGGGTCCTGGGTTCTATTCCTGAGGGCTCATACTGGTCAGGGCTCTTGTGGGAGGCTGCCAATCAATGTGTCTCTTTCTCTGTCCTTCCTCCTCCCTCCTTCCACTCTACCTTAAAATCAATGGAAAAATATCCTTAGGTGAAGATTTAAAAATTAATAATAATAAATAGAAGGAGATAAGAGCAAAAAGAATGATGAAATAAAGAACTGGAGGAAGACCCACCCTCTGGTCCTTTTGGTGGTGTCTAGCTTTATTTTTTGTGGCTGGAGGCCACCATATTTGGAAATTTGTATAGAGGGCACTGCCCAGAGCAGGATTTCCTTGGGAGGAAAGCACTCATGCTTTGCTGCATGGCTCTGGCCATATCCTGTCCACTGCCTGTTAATTTTTCAAATACAGTTTTATTGGCACAAAGATATTCCCATTCATTTATGTGTTGGCTCTGTCTGCTTTTGCACTATAATCTATGGCAGAGCTGAGTACCTGTGAAAGAAACCCTAAAGCCGGGTTATTGACTATCTGCCCTTTACAGAAAAGATTGCCACACTCTGCTCTCTGGTGTGGCTACAGCTCAGAAAGGTTACTGGTTAGACACACCAGCTCACCTCTGTCATCAATGCTAAAAATCTATTCCCAGGGGTTTTTCTATCTCTGCCATATATATCCAAGGGAAATGCTGAACCTCTGTGTCCTGATGAAAACTTTAATTAAATGCTCAGCAATACCAACCATGTTTGCACTCCCCTTCTGTGCGTGATCAGGAGGCACACCCCGGATCTTGTTAGCACACTCTTCTGAACATGCCTGCTACCTTGCTTGCTTTACTACTTTACTGAGTCACAATAAACTAAAGTGAAAGAAAATGGGAGACCGGCAGCGAAGAAGATGGCTTTTAGAACACAACTGGTGCAAAGCGTGAGAAGGGCATCTTGGATATACTTTTGAACCGGTAGGAAACTGCAGTGGTTCCATTATAGGGAGTCTGTTCTCATACTCTCGGAGGGAAAACCCAGGGTCTTAATTATCTGGTAATACACTTGTGTCAAATCTTACAGATTTGTCAAACTCCAAAAATGAGCCATAGTTTTATCTCTTTTTCTCTTTGAGGCCAGCTCTATTTTTCATCCACAGCACAAGCAACTTCAAACAGAGATAACAGCTGAGAGGGGGAATGATCCTTCCCAAGAACGGAACTCTGATTGCGGGTTATGTTTGAGGAAGAGCCAGGTGAGACAGCAGGAGCAGAAGAAGCAGCAATATTTAATACTTTTCTGTGCTCCTAACGGGAAGCCACTATGGGGTAAAGTTTGGCTCTGTGTTGGCTCACAGTGGCCACACACACTCTTTGATGCCTGACTCAGTGTAGTCCTTTTCCTGGGTAATTTCAGCCATTTGTCATTTCTGTTTCCTCTTGGCTTCAGCTGCATGGGGGAAGCTTTTCTGGGGGATGTATAATCAATCTCCTATGGATTATTCACTGGGTGGATTAGGCAAGGCGTGTTTCAAATCTCAGCACGGCATCTGCATGCCACCCAGCTTTATCTCAGCAAAACCCTGTTCTGTCATATTTGCTTAGGACATGAAAGTCACTCTGAATTCCTCCATTCTGGTCTCTGTCTAGGAAAAACAGTGATGTTGGGTGATTAAGAAAAAGGTGTTAGAAATAAGACAACCTTGCATCTGAACTTCAGTTTTGCCTCTTACTGGCTGTGTGCCTATAGTCAGCTACCTAACTACTATCTCAGTTTTTTCATTGTTAAAAGGGGGTGACCATACCCAACTCCAGGCTTGCTGTAAGGTTTTAACAAATGCAATATAAAAAAGACTTATCTCAGGTCCTTAGAATAAATGTTCATAAATGAGAGTAAAGTTTCCACCTAGAAGCTGTGTAGAAAATAATATCAAAAAAGCAATAGAAATATGATCAAGAAACAGTAACAGGTCACAGAAAAATAAGTAGGTCCCTTACCCACATGAAAAGATGTTAGAGCTCACCTAGAGTCCTGTGGCTCTGCGGGACCCAGAAAGAGTCCTGCTGCCACGGGAGGCAGGACCCAGAAACCCACCCATGCCTCTAGTCAAGTCCTCCAGAGTTAAGTCCCCGCCTACTGGCATGCACCTCACCATGCACGCAGCCCCGCCCACCCAGCACATGCAGCCTCCTGCTGATCAGTCATTACAGCATGATGGTGTGATGGCCACAGGCTTTTTATATAATAGATTAGAGGCCCAGTGCATAAAAATCATGCATGGGGGTGGCGGGGCGGGGGGGGGGGGGAGGAGGGTCCCCTCAGCCCAGCCTGTATCCTTTCCAATACGGACCCCTCAGGGGAGGTCCGACTGCTGGATCGAGCCTAAACTGGCAATTGGACATCCCTCTCACAATCCAGGATCACTCGCTCCTAACTGCTCACTTGCCTGCTTGCCTGATCGCCCCCATCTGCCCTTCTCTGCTGGCCTGGTTGCCCCTAACTGACCCTCCCCCTGCTGGCCTGGTAACCCCCAGCTCCTCCCCCATGCCACCCTGGTTGTCCCACACAGCCTGCTGTTCAGTCGTTTGGTCATCCCTCACTAACCCCCCTGCTGGCCTGGTCACTCCACGCAACCTGCTGTTCATCCCAAACTAACCCCCCTGCTGGTCTTGTCGTCCCATGCAGCCTGTTTTGGTCATCCATCCAGTTGTTCTGGTTGTGACGGCCCCTTGAATTTTTATATGTTAGGATAATGCAAGTCAAAATTATACAAGGATATCATTTTCACCTATCAAGTTGGCAAAAATCCATTCCAAAAATTTTACAACATGTTCTGTAATAAATAGCAAAAGTAAGCTTTTTCATGC
This sequence comes from Lasiurus cinereus, assembly GCA_011751065.1. NCBI lineage: Eukaryota > Metazoa > Chordata > Mammalia > Chiroptera > Vespertilionidae > Lasiurus > Lasiurus cinereus. The sequence goes on from JAAGEH010000020.1 coordinate 6,441,008, forward strand.
ATTGCTGCCAAGAAAGCAAAGTGGTACGATCCTTTGGGGAGTTAGTTGGCAAATGCTATCAAAATTAAAAATGCATTTACTTTTTTACTCAGCAATTTCACCCCTGAGAATTTTTTTGTAGCTACACTTAAACCAGCATGAAGTCAAGTGACAGGTAAATCCCATTACTGTCTACAGAGTGGTGCGCATGTGTGAGCAAGAGGCCAGAAACACCCATGTCCTGTGGATGAGGCAGATAAATAAACCATGGTGTATTTACATATTACACAACTGTTAAAAAGAAAATGCAGTTCTCCACGCCCTGTGAAAATAACTCAGGACAGGTAGCACATGAAAATGGCAGGATGCAAAAATAATCTGTACAGTACCCCAATTTTTATGTAAAAGTGGGGGGGGGGTAAAAATATATTTATAATGAAAAAAAAGTATGGAGTTTCCTCAAAAAATTAAAAATCAAACTCCCTTTTGACCCAGTCATTCCACTTCTAGGAATGTATCCTAAGAAACTTGAAACACTATTCAGAAAGGATATATGCACCCCTCTGTTCATAGTGCAATTTACAATAGCTAAGATTTGGAAACAGCCTAAGTGTCCATCAGCAAATGAGTGAATAAAAAAGCTGTGGTACATCTACACAATGGAATACTATAGGGCATTACAAAAGAAAGAACTCTTATCATTTGCAACAGCAAGGTTGGACCTGGAGAGTATTATACCAAGTGAAGTAAGTCAGTTGGAGAAAGGTAAGTATCACATAATCTCACTCATATGTGGAATCTAATGAGCCAAATAAACTGATGATCAAAAATAGACCCAGAGTTATAGAAGTATGAACAGACTGTTGACCTCAGAGGGAAGGCAGGGGAAGGTGGGTAAGAAGAGATCAACCAATGAACTTGTATGAATATATGAACATGGACAATAGGATAGTGAGGGCCTAAGGGGTGGGGCAGTGGGGGACAGGAGCAAGTTGGAAGAGGTTAATATGGGGAAAGGAGGACCTATGTAATACTTTTTTTAAATTAAATCTTTATTATTCAGATTATTACATTTGTTTCTCTTTTTTCCCCTCCATAGCATCCCTCCACCCAGCTCCCACCCCTCCCTCTGCCCTTAGTTCCCTCCCATTGATCTCATCCATAGGTGTATGATTTTTGTCCAGTCTCTCCCTGTACACCCCTCACCCCTTCCCCACTGAGAATTATCAGTCCACTCCCTTTCTATGCTCCTGATTCTATTATATTCACCAGTTTATTCTGTTGATCAAATTTTTAATTCACTTAATTTTTAGATTCACTTGTTGATAGATATGTATTTGTTGTTCATACTTTTTTGGCTTTTACCTTTTTCTTCTTCCTCTTCTAAAAGAGTACCTTTCAGCATTTCATATAATACTGGTTTGGAGTTGATGAACTCCTTTAGCTTTTTCTTATCTGTGAAGCTCTTTATCTTTGCTGGATAGATTATTCTTGGTTGTAGGTTCTTGCTATTCATCACGTTGAATATTTCTTGCCACTCCCACCTGGCCTGCATCGTTTCTGTTGAGAAATCAGCTGACAGTCGTATGGGTGCTCCCTTGTAGGTAATGAACTGTTTTTCTCTTGCTGCTTTTAATATTCTCTCTTTCTCTTTTGCTCTTGGTATTTTAATTATGATGTGTCTTGGTATGGTCCTCTTTGGATTCCTTTTATATGGGGTTCTGTGTGCTTCCTGGACTTGTAAGTCCATTTCTTTCACCAGATGTGGGAAGTTTTCAGTCATTATTTCTTTAAATAGGTTTTCAGTATCTTGCTCTCTCTCTTCTTCTGGCACCCCCACAATTCTGATGTTGGTACGCTTAAAGCTGTCCCAGAGTCTCCTTACATTATCTTCACATTTTTGGATTCTTTTCTCTTCTTGCTTTTCCAGTTGAATGTTGTCTGCTTCTTTATATTTCAAATTTTTGACTTGATTCTTGCCTTTCTCTAGTCTGCTGTTAGGACTCTGTATAATATTTTTTATTTCAGTCAGTGAATGTTTCATTTCTAGTTGGTCTTTTTTCATCTCCTCTTGGGACTTGATAAATTTATCCATCTTTTCTAGCATATTCTTGAAAAACCTTATAAGCGTGGTTTTGAACTCTATTTCCTCCATTTCTTTTGTTTGTGATCCCTTCCCTTGTCTCGGCATTTTCCCTATGCCGGGGAAACTTCTGTGTTGGATTCAGCCTTATGATACCAGAGGCAAAGCCGCAGAAGCCTCTGTTGAGCTTGGGAGGGGTGGAGTCTCAGGGCTTAAGGGACCGCCTTGCCTTCCAGTCGGCCCCGCCCTCCACGGCCCCTGAGTCTCAGGTGACTGGGTAATGGCTGGAGCGGTCCTTGTGCGCGCGCCCGCGGTGCCTCTAACCGCTGCCTTTCCAGCTCCCCTGCGCACCAGGACCACACGAGTCTAGGTCCCCAGGGTTTTGCCCGAAACAGGGGCCCAGTGGACTCAGAAGTGGCACAGTTGGGAGGGTCTGTCTCCTGCCCTCTCGAGAAAGCCAGCGGCACAATCAGCAGTCTGTCCTCCGGGCAGCACCGTGCTCGTGCGAGACCGGACCTGATCTTCTGCGACTCCCCTAAATTTCCGTGCACCTCTCCCTTTTCACAGTCCAAACTCCCCCCGTATGAGTTTCGGCTGGATCTGGAGTTTAGTGCCGTAGGATAAGGGGTTCAATGCCGTTGGGAGTCTCCGTTTCCCTCCCGCCAGAGAAAGCCAGCCTGGTACTCCGGCACCCGCTCTCTCAGCGCGTGCGTCTCCGTACCTCAGCTTTTTGCAGCTCCTCTGGGTCTCTGTGAGCCCCTCTCTTTCCTTCTAGTTGTAGAACTTCCACTCAGCCAGCTTTCCTGTGGTTCTGGATGATGTCCGTTCTGTCTTTTAGTTGTAGTTTTGAAATTGTTGTGCGAGGCAGCAATGTAGGTGTTTACCTATGCCGCCATCTTCCTCATTTCCCTATGTAATACTTTTAATAATAAATAATTTTTTTAAAAAAATTAAAAAGGGAATATATTTATATTTGTTTATATCTGCACAAAAATTAATGCTAGAAGGCTATACAAGAGTGGTTTATGTATAAGAGGCTAAAAGATGGGAAATTGGGTAGGTGAGGTCAGGAGTTAGAATAAAACTTCTTTTTTATTTCTGAATCATGTGAATATATGATCAACTCAAATACCACAATCAAAATAAAAAGAATATTTAACATCATCTAAAATGCATGAATCTCAAAGCAAGTGAGCAGGATGCCAGGCCCTGCAGCTTGGAGCACCCCTCCATTCCCTTCTCTCTGGGCTGCAGGGCGTGAGGCACCAGCAGCTTGCCCTCCAGATGCTGCACATAGTGAGCTGGACCATTAGTGCGGTCCAGAGCCCTCAGCAAGCACTGGTATACGAGGAGCCAATGCTGTACTGCCAGGCCACAGCATACATTTTGGGCATGCTGGATGCGGCCATCAGGACAGCAAGGTGACCAGGGACAGAGCCTAACCTACACCTCCTATTTCAGCTTCAGCTGCAAGTGTAGTAGCTATTGGGGTGTAGCCACATTGGATAAGGACAGCATAACTATCTCCATGGCTGCTGAATTTGGCCTGAGTGCCTATTTGCAATTCAGAATGGGGACATGGGTTGTTATGGAAACAAGAGGAACTTCAGGCTCTGGATACTGAGGGTTGGACCCTACTGATGGCTTACAAGATCTGCACATGAGAAGGTAAAAAGATCTTGACCCTAGACTATGTGTGCTATCCCCACGCTGGGCCCTGGGAAGCTTGAGTGCTGGCCTTTAAGGTGTGAATCCATCCCTTACTATGATCCTGGCCAAAGCACTCCAGCAACCTGAAGGCATGTGATCATCCTGAAGATCTGAACACAGCCCCCATGTGATCATTCTGGAGGCCTGAACACAGCCCCATGTGATCATTGTGGGAACCTGAGCACAGTCCCATGTGATCATTCTGGGGAACTGAACACAGTCCCATATGATCATTTTGGAGACCTGAAAACAGCCCCATGTGATCATTCTGGGGATCTGAACACAACCCCATGTGATCATTCTGAGGACCTGAACACAGCCCCATGTGATCATTCTGGGGATCTGAACACAGTCCCATGTGATCATTCTGGAGACCTGGACACAGCCCCATGTGATCATTCTAGGGACCTGAACACAGCCCCATGTGATCATTCTGGGGAATTGAACACAGCCCCATGTGATCATTCTGGGGATCTGAACACAGCCCCATGTGATCATTCTGGAAACCTGAACACAGCCCCATGTGGTCATTCTGGAGACCTGAACACAGTCCCATGTGATCATTCTGGGGACCTGAACACAGCCCCATGTGATCATTCTGGGGACCTGAACGCAGCCTCTTCTGATCATTGTGGGGATCTGAACACAGCCCCTACCCCATTGATCACTGGGATGCAGGCAACCTGGCAAGGCTCTGCTAGGCCCCTGACCTCACTCCTGACTGTAGTTGGGTTCAGCCACCCAACCAATGCTGTTTTGTTGTTTTATTTGTTTGTTTTGTTTGCCCAAGGGCAGCTTCCTTCATGGAGACACAGAGCTTAGTAGGAAATACTATTCTCAAAGCACCGAGGATTGGTTATTCATTCAATAGACATCACTACCCCTACCTTTGGCCTGGCCCTGCATCACAGACTGGAAACCAGTCACCACCCAGTTCTGGCTCTAGGCCCCTCAGAGCTCTCTGTGTGGTGGGCTATGGACACATGACAGCACCTCATAGAACAGAGTCTTCAGGGCTCAAGCAGAGGTGGTAGCCCTGGCAGCTGGGGAATCAGAAGTGGCACTCCTGGGCCTGCTGGACTTCAGGAGAAGCATCTGGAATGTGTGAATCTTCAAAGGTGAGTGGAGTAGAGCTTTGGGGCGAGGGGAGTAAAGCACTCCAGCATGAGAAAAAGTTGCAGGTGGAGAGTTTGCCTGATGTGCATAGCGAGCTGCAAGTCCTGTTCTTATTAGGGGTAACCTGGGAAGAGGGAGGAGGGGCAGGAGATGGCTGCTTTGGAAGCCAGATTTCAAGGGCCTTGAATATGACATTGCCTTGATCACTTCCTAATCCACTATATCTCCTGCTCATGAACCTTTAATGCATCCCTCTTACCTCTTGCTTTCCAAGTCTAGCTTTCAAGGCTCTTTCTGGTCTGTGCCCAGCCTCTGTTTTAGGCCTCAGTCCCTCTACACACTGTCCACTCTTGCCAGGTCATCTTCTCTCTGCCATTGAAAAGTAATTCTGATTTTGGTTTTTCTCACTATACCCTGAATGGGTGGGCATCCCCTCCCTTCTGTCTTTTTTTCTTGCATGAATCTTTTATTTCTGAGTCCCTCTAGGCCAATGGATCTCAGCACATTAGAGCAAGGTGCTTTTGCAAAAATATCAATATATTGACCGTTGGGTGCAGGCCAGGGTAGCAGTATGTTTCAAAAGCTCCCAGGCTGATTTTATGATACAGTCAGATTTGAGAGCCACTGCCCTGAAGGCCGTTCCCCTCCTGGGGGTTAAGGGGTCAGTAACATACGCTGGCACAGCCCTGCACTGGGCTTGGCTCAAGAAGGGCCTCTAGGAAGATCCCTTGATTAGTTTTCAGAAAAAGCCACATAAACACATAAGCTCCCACCTAGAAAATGAGCAGAAATGAGGTAACGGTGGTGGGAAGGGGGTGTACACAGCAAAGTATGAGTCTTCTGTTCCTCCCGACCTTATTCCTCACAGACATTCATTCAGACTGTTCTTTCTGCTTCCAATGACAGTGCATGTACTTTTATGCCTTCTCTCCTAGGTTCAGCGCTTTCCTAGACCTAGTGCACCTCCTACCTTCTTTCTTCCAGGAAAAGAGAACCCATAGTACTAGGTCACATGACAAACACTGTCCAAAGTAGCAGGATATGGCCACTTCCACAAGACCGGCTTTTCTAGTCTTCTCGTCTCCCAAAATGGCATCATCATCCTCTGGGCTCCTCTTCCTAGAGCCTAGAAATAGTTCATATTGTCCTTCTTCCCTTCCCCACACTTCCCACACTCAGGAAGTCCTGTAGAGTCTAGCTCCACATCACCTCTTCATTCAATTTTTCTCTGTCTCCTCTGGTACTTCTCTAGCCTAAGCGGCCATCATCTCCTTGCATGAACTACAGTGGTCATCTCCTGCTGCTACTCTGGCCCCCAGTTTGGCCTCCCCCCAGGGTTCTCTCAATCCATAGGCCCATCACAGCCTCTGCCTGGGTTACTGCTGCTCAGCCTTTAATTTCCAGATCACTTCCTAAAAGTCTCATTGATCCCAAGAACAAGCTCAGGTCCCCACTTTGTCCCTAGCATCCTATCTGGCATGTCATCAATGTTCTTTGAACAATTGTTGCATTGAATGAGTGGGATAGTCAGGAGGGCTTTGACACAAGATAAGCCAAATAGCCAGCAGTCTTCTTAATCCTAGGCCCATCCCTGCTTTCTAGAGGCAGCCACTTTTAGCATCCTATTTCACTTTTTTTTTTTTTTTTTTTTTTTTTTTGGTGAGCGATTCTAAGAACTGCTTTAATTACACAAACAAGAAAGCGGGAAGGATGGACTTGGAATCCCAGCTCTGCCAGAGCTGGGCTGTGTGACCTTGAATAGTAGTTTTTGGAGCAAATACATTTTCTTGTCTAAAATAAAGCAGCTAATCTAAGTCCCTTCCTGTTCCGGGCATCTAGCTCTGCCTTTCCCTTCATCACCCCTCGACCCCCTACCAGGAATGCTTTCAAGAGGACCCAGGATGCAAGTGGATGACGGCCTGCTCAGTAACCTGGATTGCCGGGCTGGGTCCCACACAGGCCTCTAGTGATATCTACAGCTGCCTCCACCCACAGCAGGAGAAGCCTTCACCGTTAGCACCTGCCATCTGAACTATGGCTCCCGGATTACCTGTGTGCTGGGGACAGGACCCTGGTCCTAGACATTTCCCAGGCCTTCTTCCTGCTACCAGAGGTGATGGACTTTAACCATTGCCTCGTGAGTGCAGTCTTGAGTGTATAGTCACCTCTGTGCAAGCAAATAGTGCCCACCTCTTTGCCCCCACTTCCTCCCTGACTTGTCAGGCACCCAGCTCGAGGTCCGCACTTCCAGTTCATCTCCAACAAGAACCTTTGTCCAAGCAGTCAGCCCTGAGCTCAGCAATAAATCGAGGGACAGATGTGCCAAAACAGAGCCCGTGTGCTCAGCCAGGCCTCTGCCTAGTCAGGCTGGCTCCAGCAGAGGCCAAAAACCAGAAGAGCTACTTCCAGCCATCCTCTAGCCATTTCCCCAAGCTTCTCCCAATTTGTAGCTTCCTAGCCTGCATGCCCTAGTCATTCCAAAGACCCCAGAAGATGAGGTGGTGGACAAAGAGGTGGTGGGCAAACCAAGGCTTCAGAGGCCACAGGTGAGAAGGAGGCAAGGACCTCACTCTGGAAGTCTGTGCTGGGGTCCTCTTGCCCATGACCCTCTGCAGGGGCCACAGGAAGCCATGTGTGATATGAACTGTGAAGAAGCCAGGACCCAACCATGGCCACTTGTACATGTGTTCCAGGCCTGGAGTCCTTCTATAGACCCCTCATCCCTCAGCAACTTCTTCCTATGGAGCAGGCCCAGGTGGGCCCACCCAGTGCAGGGAGGTCTGCCTGGGCAGTCCTCTATGCGAGCTGAGGCCAGCACCTTCCTACATTGCCAAGTTCTCCCCCAAGGCTTCCTTCCCCTCCCCACCCCTTATCCTCCTTCACCTTCCTCAGGACCCTTCTGTTTCCTCCTCCTCTTTCTCATGTAAGGCCTCTCTCCCCTCTCTTTCTGCCTAGCTCCTCTGCCTTAGTGCTGCTTCTGCCTTAGTGCTGCAGCCAGTCCCACCCACTTCCCACCTTCCTGTGAGAAGTACACAGGAACCAGTTGCTCCGGGCACTGTAAACCATTTCCTTCCTTGCTGGGAAGTGTATCTGTGCCTCAATAAAGTCTGTGCTTTTATTTTAGTGTAAAATAAAATAATAAAAAAACCTCTTTCGTTTTGAACATATTTCTGGTGTCATGCTGGGTTATAAACCTTGAGGTCAGGGCATGGCCTATGCAACACTGTAACCAAGGAACCAGCTGAGTGTCCTACTTTTTTTTTAAATATATTTCATTGAGTTTTCACAGAGAGGAAGGGAGAGAGATAGACAGTTAGAAACACCTATGAGAGAGAGACAACAATCAACCCCTCCTGCACGCCCCCACTGGGAATGTGCCCACAACCAAGATACATGCCCTTGACTGGAATCAAACTGGAATCAAACCTGGGACCTTTCAGTCCACAGGCCAACGCTGTATCCACTGAGCCAAACCGGTTTCAGCTGTGTGTCCTGAAAGGAAATGAACTCCCCTCCATCTTGTCCTATAGGGCTGGGACCCCTGCCTAAACCCCCTCCCTTTTCTGGGAGTGGCCACAGGTGTGCCAGCAATGTCTTAACTTCCCCAACCCCCACCCAAATGGACCAATGAAGCTCCAGGAACACAGCGAGGGTCCTAATAAGGATAAACCACAGAAAGACCCTAATTCAAGTGACCAATCTCTGTAACCCTCATTACTTTTCTAAGCCCCCTAATTATCCTACCCCATAAAACTCATTGTTCCCGCAGGGCTCGCTCTCTGGCCTCGCTGCTGCGCCAGAAAGAGGCTGAGAGCCAAACCCCGGTTTGAATAAAGACTCTGCTTTTGCATTGGAAAAGGCTCCTTAGTGGTGGATTATTGGGGACCCTGAACTCGGGGCATAACATGTCCTACTCTTAACCAGGAATTAAATGCATACTTTTTACTGAACCAACGAATAAAGGAATGAGCTTGTTGCTTTCAAATACAAAGAGAATGATCATTAGCTGACTCTCAAAAACTACCGAAGAACCAAGCACTGATGAAAACTGACATTTTCCTGTTTAAAATGAGAAATAGGAAGTTGCCCACTGAATTAAGAGCTCAGTGACCTAAAAGAGGAAAAGGAAAACTGAATGTATTCCTTTTGTGAATTCTATATGATGCTTTAATCCAGCTTCCGTTGAGGGATTTACATGTGAAACTGAAGCCCAGCGCTGCTCCCTCAATGGCTGAGAAGGAGCCACTCCCCCATCCCATCAAACCAAGCTTCTCCACAGAATGGCCCACTCTTTCCTCAGGACGAAGCATCCCTGGAGAATGCAGGGAGTCACCCAGACAGATGACTGGTGAAATGACTTCTATGCCAAGAAGCCAATAACAAAGTGTTCATCCGCAATATCACTTCCCAGATCCACAACAATTTACACAAAATTGCCACCTTCCTCATGGCAGCATGCTTGATTTAGAGATTAACATTTGTTTCAGATAAAGAGTCTGAGGAACAACAATCTATGTTCTGACCAAACAGAGGAATCATTTCATAAATCACTGTCAACCTATCAGACATCTCACACTGGACTCCTTTTAAATCTAGGCAGTTTTCTTTTCCTCAGAGCTTGTCCTGCATGTTGTTATTAAGACACGAAAATAAATGCATTCTTCAAGCTTTTAAAAGACTTCAAAATAGCAATAGTAATCAGTCTTTTTCTCTCTCATTTTACCCTACAATAAGACTCTTTTAGCCCTGGTCAGTGTGGTTCAATTGGTTGGAGCATCGTCCCATACACATGAGGGAGCAACTGATCGATGATTCTCTTTCACATCGACATGTCTCCCTCTCTTTCTTCCTCTTTCTAAAATCAATTTTATAAATGTTTTCAGGAGGAAATATTTAATAGCCACTGTCTTCAGAGAGCCTCTAGCTCAGGAATTTGCAAACAAATGGAACTGAGTTGGTCACTCCCTGTTCGCTTGCCCAGAGCAGACATTACTCATTGACCAGTTCCTTCCCACTGAGCTTCCATAAGGTCCTGTTGTTTGCCTCAGCCCACATCCCAGGTAAGCTCTAAAAGGAGCAGCAATGAACATGCAGGATGGCATATCCTGATCCAATCACCTTTAAGACAACAGAACTGAGCCACAGCGGGAAAGAGACGTGGGGGTTGTCACAGTGCGACAGGGATGCTCCTGAGCATATCCCTAAGCACTGATCCCCAATCCTGTCCTTTCTCTTCACCAACACATGACTTGTGTTCAGAAGGCCAAGTATGAGTTGTTGAGTATGTGTGGTTTTTCAACAGATTTCTTTTTCCTTCAAAAAAAAAAAAAATCCTTGCATACCAAAATAATCCCAATTAACTGTTTTTCAAATAAAAAATTTACTAATCATTCCAATATAAATGATTCAAAAGTTCCTAGCAACCTGCTGATGTAAATATCATTTTGCTTTAGTAATAATTTCCTTTTTCCATAAAATATGCATCCTCCTCAGTGAAGAAGGGGTAATTGTTATTAAGCAGGAAATTACTTTTCATCTGGGCTGATTCAAGGGCTGTGGGATGAGCTTGGATGCATGGACAATATCTTCCCCCAAGCTACACAAGGGCCTGGTAAAGCCACAGTGGCACTTTTAATTGATTCATTACTGTGTGTATTTAATTTCAACTGGGCTTTATTTATTTATTTATTTTTTGCTTCAGCAAAGTTTCTGAGAATTATAGGACGTCAGAACCAGATGGGCCCTTCCTTTCCTCCCATTAGACAAGTATGAGGAAGCAGGAGAGTCCTGGACATGACTTGCCCAGGGTAACACCGCGAGGGCCCAGCTCTCATAATTCTAAGCTCCTTCCAACTCTACACCCCACAACTCGAAACCAAAATGAGCAATCCAAAGCATCCTGCGCGCACTAATCAGTGCTTCTCACACCTTTATGTGCATGGGAATCAACCTGGGGTCCCATAAAAACAGATTCACATTACGAAAGTCTGGGGGTGGGAGGGCCTGAGATCCTGCATCTCTAATTGCTCCCCAGAGGCACCAGGCACTGATGCCTGGCCAGTCTGTTTAGTGCAAAGAACCAACTGTGTCTATGGAGAATCTTCACTGGATCTAGACTAACCAGTTAGTTACCCTATCAGTTGGGACATCTCAGGTTCTGGGATGCAGGTTCCTTGAGAAGGAAGACTTACACACATGGGAGAAGCTGGCCCGTTAACCGAATTGATGAGACCTGATGAGAGACAGGAGGAAGCAAATTCACCCCCACTGCTGTCTTCAGATCTTCTTTACTGGGTTTTCTCTCCTGCCCAGGTGGATGCCAAAGGTGGATCCCATGGCATGTTTGGGAACATTCCAGTATTAACAATCTCATTTGGAGGTATTGAAATAGCCAGTGCAGTTTTAATGTCAGAACTTCCATTTCTCATCCAATTCCAGCTTTTCTCCCCAGGAGTGTAGACATAACCTCAGGTGGGAAAGCAGAGTGATTTTATTTCTTTCTTTTCTGGGCCTCCCGTTCTAACCAGTCTTGGCTACTTCTGGATGGCATGGAGTTAGGGCGAGAGAAAAAGAGTTTATGGAGGGGACCATGGCCAATGAACTGGTGACACAAAATCTCCAACACTGGCTCATTCCCTTTTGGGGGCTTTTATATTTTTTTAGACTCTTCCTCCCTCACTCCCCAGAGGTGGGTTTTTTATTTATTTTTATTTTTATTTATTTATTTATTTATTTATTTATTTTTTATACATATCTCCCCATTGCCCCCCCTCCCTCCCAGGCATACCCCAACCCCCCAGTGTCTATGTTCATTGGTTATGATTATATACATAGATACAAGTCCTTTGATTGATCTCTTATCTACCTCACCTAACTTTAATCTTCCTGCTGTAATTTCACAGTCTGTTTGAAGCTTTACTGTCTCTGTATCTATCCTTTTGTTCATCAGTTTATCATGTTCTTTATTATCCACAAATGAGTGCGATCATGTGATGCTTCTCCTTCATTGACTGGCTTATTTCACTAAGCATAAGGCTCTCCAGGTCCAACCAGTTTGCTGCAAATGGTAAGAATTCCTTCTTTTTAATGGCAGCATAGAATTCCATTGTGTAGATGTACCACAGTTTTCTGATCCACTCATCTGCTGACGGGCACCTAGGCTGTTTCCAAATTGTAGCTATTGTAAATTGTGCTGCTATGAACATAGGGGTGCATAAATCCTTTCTGATTGGTGTTTGTAATTTCTTAGGATAAATTCCTAAGAGTGGGATTACAGGGTCAAATGGGAGATCCATTTTTAGTTTTTTGAGGAAACTCCATACTGTTCTCCACAGTGGCTGCACCAGTCTGCATTCCCAGCAATAGTGCACAAGGGTTCCTTTTTCTCTGCATCCTCGCCAACACTTGTCGTTTGTTGATTTGTTGATGATTGCCATTCTGACAGGTGTAAGATAGTATCGCATTGTCGTTTTGATTTGCATCTCTCGGATGATTAATGACTTTGAACATGTTTTCATGTGTCTCTTGGCTTTCCTTCTGTCGTCTTTTGAAAAGGTTCTATTTAGGTCCGTTGCCCATTTTTTTATTGGATCCTTCATCTTCCTTTTATTAAGTTGTATAAGTTGGTTGTAGATTTTGGAGATTAAACCTTTATCAGTGATAGCATTTGCAAATATGTTCTCCCATGCATTGATCTTTCTTGTTGTTTTGTTGATGGTTTCTTTTGCTGTGCAAAAGCTTTTTATTTTGATGTAGTCCCATTTGTTTATTTTTTCTTTAGCTTCCATTGCCTTTGGAGCAGGATCAGTGAAGAAGTTCTTTCGGCATATATCTGAGATTGTGCTGCCTGTGGATTCCTCTAGTATTTTTATGGTTTCCCTTCTAATGTTTAAGTCCTGTATCCATTTTGAGTTTATTTTTGTATTTGGTGTAAGTTGGTGGTCCAGTTTCAATTTTTTGCATGTATCTGTCCAATTTTCCCAACACCATTTATTGAAGAGGCTATTTGGCTCCATTGAATGTTCATGCCTCCTTTGTCAAATATTAATTGAGCATAGTGGTTTGGGTGGATATCTGGGTTCTCTATTCTATTCCATTGATCTATATGTCTGTTCTTGTGCCAGTACCAGGCTGTTTTGAGAACAGTTGCTTTGTAGTATAGCTTGAAGTCTGGTATTGAGATCCCACCTACTTTATTCTTTTTTCTCAGAATTGCTGTAGCTATCCGTGGTCTTTTTTTGTTCCAGATGAATCTATGAAGAATTCTTTGTAGGTCTGTGAAATATGTCGTTGGTATTTTAATGGGTAGTGCGTTGAATCTGTAGATTGCTTTGGGTAGTATGGACATTTTAATGATGTTGATTCTCCCAATCCATGAGCATGGTATGCTCTTCCATCTGTTAACATCTTCCTCTACCTCTTTTTTCAGTGTCCTGTAGTTTTCTGCATAGAGGTCTTTTACCTCTTTAGTTAGGTTTATTCCTAGGTATCTTAATTTTTTTGGTGCGATGGTAAATGGGATTGCTTTTTTAGTTTCTCTTTCTATTTCACTGTTAGTGTATAGAAATGCCACAGAATTCTTAGCATTAATTTTGTATCCTGCTACATTGCCAACTTCATTAATTAAGTCAATTAGTTTTGGAATGGAGTACTTTGGGTTTTTTATGTACAATATCATGTCATCTGCAAATACAGACAGCTTTACTCCTTCTTTTCCAAATTGGATGCCTTTTACTTCTTCTTCTTGTCTAATTGCAATGGCTAATACTTCCAGTACTATGTCGAACAGGAGAGGTAAGAGTGGGCATCCCTGTCTTGTTCCTGTTCTTAGGGGAAATGGTTTTAGTTTTTGCCCATTGAGTATGATGTTAGCTGTGGGTTTATCATATATGGCTTTTATGATGTTGAGGTATGATCCTTCTATTCCCACTTTGCTGAGAGTTTTTATCAAGAAAGGATGTTGGATTTTGTCAAATGCTTTTTCTGCATCAATTGATATGACTGTGATTTTTATCTCTCAATTTGTTTATGTGACGTATCACATTTGATTTGCGGATATTGAACCATCCCTGCATTCCTGGGATCAATCCTGCTTGGTCATGGTGTATGATCTTTCTGATGTACTGCTGGATCTGGTTTGCTAGAATTTTGTTGAGGATTTTGGCATCTATGTTCATGAGAGATATTGGCCTATAATTCTCTTTCATTGTGTTGTCTTTATCTGGTTTTGGTATTAGGGTGATGCTGGCTTCATAGAAGGTGTTTGGAAGTGTTCCTTCTTCTTGAATGTTTTTGAATAGTCTGAGGAGGATAGGTTTTAATTCTTCTTTGAATGTTTGGTAAAACTCTCCTGTGTAGCCATCTGGACCCGGGCTTTTATTTGCTGGAAGCTTTTTGATGACTGCTTCAATTTCTTCCATAGTTATTGGACTATTGAGATGTTTGGCTTCCTCCTCATTGAGATTTGGGAGGTTATATTTTTCTAGGAAAATGTCCATTTCTTGCAGGTTGTCCAATTTGTTGGAATAGAGTTGTTCATAGTATTTTTTAACAATCCTTTGTATTTCCACAGGGTCTGTTGTTATTTCTCCTCTTTCATTTCTGATTTTGTTTATTTGGGTCTTCTCTCTTTGCTTCTTGGTGAGCCTGGCTAGGGGTCCATCAATCTTGTTTATCCTTTCAAAGAACCAGCTCTTTGTTTTGTTGATCTTTTGAATTGTTTCTTTGGTCTCCAAGTTGTTTATCTCTGCTCTGGTCGTCACTATTTCCTTCCTTCTGAGTACACTGGGCTTTTCTTGTTGCTCACGTTCTAGCTCTTTGAGTTGTAGGTTTACGTGATTTATTACCATTGTTTCCTGTTTTTTGCAGTAGGCTTGTAGGGCTATGAACTTCCCTCTCAAGACTGCTTTCACTGTGTCCCATAAATTTTGTATTGTTGTGTTGTCATTGTCATTTGTTCCCATGTATTTTATTTCTTCCTTGATCTCTCTGTTTACCCAGTCATTGTTTAAAAGCATGCTGTTTAGTCTCCATATGTTTGATTTCTTTCTATGTTTTTATTATAGTTGATTTCCAGTTTTATGCCACTGTGGTCTGAGAAAATGCTTGATATGATTTCTATCTTCTTGAATTTGAAGAGACTTTTCTTATGATCCAACATATGATCTATCTTTGAAAATGATCCATGTGCACTGGAGAAGAATGTATATTCTGTGGCTTTGGGGTGAAATGTTCTGAAGATGTCAATTAATTCCATCTGGTCTAGTGAGTCATTTAGGACTGATGTTTCTTTGCTGATTTTTTGTTTAGAGGATTTGTCCAATGGTGACAGTGGGGTATTAAAGTCTCCTACTATGATTGTATTGCTGTCAATCTCTCCCTTAATCTCCTCCAAGAGTTTTTTTATGTATTTAGGTGCTCCTATATTGGGTGCATATATGTTTACCAGAGTTATTTCTTCTTGTTGGATTGTTCCCTTTAGTATTATGAAGTGGCCTTCTTTATCTCTTGTTATGTCCTTCACTTTGAGATCTAATTTGTCAGATATAAGTATTGCAACCCCAGCTTTTTTTTCATTTCCATTTGCCTGAAATACCATGTTCCATCCCTTCACCCTCAATCTGTGTGCGTCTCTTTTCCTAAGGTGCGTTTCTTGCAGACAGCAGATATATGGATCATGTTTTCTTATCCAATCGGTTACCCTATGTCTTTTGATTGGAGCATTTAATCTGTTTACATTTAAAGTTATTATTGATAAGTACTTATCTGTTGCCATTTTTAGTCCTTACCCCCGAGTTCCTTCTTTGCTTCCTCTTTCTTTTTATTACAGCAGACCTTTTAACATTTCTTGCATTGCTGGTTTGGTGGTAATATATTCCCTTAGTCCTTTTTTGTCTGTGAATCTTTTGATTTCACCTTCAATTTTGATTGAGAGTCTTGCAGGGTGCAGTATTCTTGGATTCAGACCCTTCCTTTGCATGACTTTGTATATTTCATTCCATTCTCTTCTGGCCTGACGAGTTTCTGTTGAGAAGTCAGTAGCTAGTCTTATGGGGGTTCCTTTGTAGGTAACTTTCTGTTTCTCTCTGTCTGCTTTTAAGATTCTTACTTTGTCGTCGGTGTTTGCCAATTTAATTATAATGTGCCTCGGTGTCGGTTTGTTGGGGTTCATTTTGCTTGGGACTCTGTGAGCTTCTTGGATTTGTGTGGGTTTTTTCTTTTTTATATTGGGGAAATTTTCTGTCATTATTTCTTCAAACACGTTCTCTAATCCTTGTTCAGTTTCCACTCTTTCTGGAACCCCAATTATGCAGATGTTATTTTGTTTCATGTTATCCCCAAGTTCCCTTAGACTCTCCTCTTGCTTTTTAACTTTTTTTTCTAGAAGCTGCTGTACTTGGGTATTTTTTCCTACCGTGTCTTCTAGCTCACTGATGCGGTCCTCTGCTTCTTCTAGTCTACTTTTGATGCTTTGTATTGAGTTCTTTATAGCAATGATGTCATTATTTATTTCCTCTTGTTTATTCTGCACCTCCTCTAGTTTCTTCTGCATTTCTTCTTCATGCTTCTTCACCTCCTCTAGGTTCTTCTGCATTTCTTCTTGCTGCTTCTTCATCTCCTCTTGCGTCTTCTTCATTTCCTCTTGGCTCTTACTCATATTGTCAAATTTGTCTTCCATTCTTTTCAACCACATTATGATAAATTCTCTGAACTCTTTCTCTGGTAGGCTTACTTGTGGTTCTATTTCGCTTACTTCCTTTTCTGGTGAAACCTGCCTTTCTGTCTTTTGTGGGCTGTTTCTTTTTCTGCCCATGGTCTTTCTTCTCTAAGTGTCTGGTTATGTAGTGCTCTCTCCTACGTTGATTGAAAGGCACAAACTACAACACGATCAGATACAGCACACAAGGCAGTGAGTAGAAATGTATTCAAGATGTTAATAATCACAAATAAGGTGACCACCAATGAAGGATAAATTAGGGGTAAATAGAGAAAGAAGAAGAGGAAAATGAGGAAGAAAGAAAAGAAAGAATTGCCAAAATCAAATTGGGAGAGTGAGAAAAAAAAAAGATAAATAAATGAACAATAAAATAAAATAAGAAAATAAAAAGGAGAAAAAGGAGAAGGAAAGAGGAAGAGAAAAAAGTCAGAGAGAAAAGAAAGTGTATAAGAGAGAAAAGAGGAACAAAATATAGATGTCAGGAGACAACTCCAATAGAACAGTCACTAATCCCAATAAAGGCCAGCAACCAGTACCTAGAGATTGATGCAAATTGCAAATAGCAACTGGTATCGAGGGAGATGAGGGAAAAGAGAGGTAGAAAACAAAGCAAGCAAAAAGCAAAATAAAACAAGTAGAATAAACTAAAACAATCTCTCAAAAAAATTCAAAAAATCGATATAATCACTTTTCAGGCAAATAGCAACAAAAGGACATAGAGAAAAAACAACTTTTTGGCTAGTGAAGACAAGAGGGGAGAGGTTTGTGTGGACTTGTAGTAGGGGATTTGAAATTAAATATATAAATGGGGTGAAATTTTAACCAGGTAAAGAGAAAAATAGGGAGAATCTAAAGTTGGAAAAGGGAAAGAGAAACAAGACAGCAAAATGGGGAAAGTTAGGAGGAAAGTGTTGGCATAAAGGTGGAGTTGAGTTGGAGTAAAATTATGCTAAAGGGAAGATGAAAATAGAATGTAGAACTCTAATCCCGAAATAAAGAGAAAACAAAATGACACTTTTTTCCCCCAAAACGGTAAAGTACTAGTAGTAATTAATAATACTAGTTTAAAACAAAAATGTAATAATTATAAAGGTAAAATCAATTGAGGCAGAAAGAAAAAAATCTTTTAATTAAAATATGTGAAAATGAAAAATAAAGAATTAAAAATGAAAAAAGAAAAAAGGAAAAAGGAAAAATAAAAATAAAAAAAAGAAGAAAAATAGAATGGTCCTTCACTTCCACTATTATTCTGCTTGGCACTCCTGTTTCCCAGTAGGAGAGGTATTGCAGTTCCCTGTGTTCCCCGCTTGGTGTTTTAATCTCTTTATTCTCTTGTGGTCATGCGAGAGTCAATCTGTGCGTCATCCATTGGGTGGCAGTGTTTCGGAATTGATCTCTGAGACAAAGCACAGGACCTCTCTAGGCTGTACTCAGATCCTGCTACTCTGTGGTTCCCAAAACCAGTTTGTGGGGGTTTTGCAGCCTGGACACTGCAATAACTCCCAGGTTGTCCCTCTGCCACAGAGAAAAAGAAAAAAAAAAAAAAGAGTCGTTTTCCAGAGCTCTCCTCTGTCAACAGCTCAGAGGGTCTGCCTTCACACTCAGGGATCACGCCCTGACCACCTCTGCAGACCTCTCCAGAGGCAGCTTTCCCGCAGCCCGGCTCCTACAGTGTGCGCGTCTCTGCCCTGTGGGGGTAGGAGACCGCACCCTGGCCCAGGCTAAGTCTGACCCTTCCGCGCACGCGCGCAGTGTGGATCTCTGAATCCTCCGCCTGCGCGTCTGTGCCGCCTGGGAAGCCTCGCTCTGGGTCCTGGCTGCTCTGTGGGTGCCTCCTCAGCCGCAGCTTTCAGACCTCGGCAGACATCCACCTCCCCCTTAAGTCAGGCAAAATCTGACCTTTCCATGTGCTCTGTGGATCTCTGATTCCGCCAAGTGTCTGCACCGATTGGAGAGCGGAGTTCTGGGTCCCCGGGTTCCTGGCTGCTCGATGGGTGCCCAGCCGAAGGCTTCAGACCGCCGCAGACATCCACCTCCCTCTGCAAGATGGCTCGGGCTCCGCGTTCGCGCTGGTGGCTCCGGCGGACAAAAACCCCGTGGCAGTGGGGCTGCCTGGCCGGGAGAGCCCCTTCCAGCAGTTCCCCGCCTTCCCCTGGAGGACAACTGACTCCTAGCTTGCCAACAAACACTCCCAATGCAGCTCTCAGCCGCTCTCTCTCCCTCTGCCCAGCGACAAAGCTCCAGAGGCATCCGTCTACTCCGACGCCATTTTCTCCTCCCCCAGAGGTGGGTTTTTTAAAGAGGTTCAGACAAGGTTATCAGTGCCAGTGGCACCACTGTCATGACTCACAGACCACTCTATATCTTTGCAGGAGGGACAGCCTCTCACCTTAGGACTCTCCCCTGCCTCTGCCCCACAACTCCAGGAAAAACCAGTCAAGCCCTCTAAAAATGTTTCCATTATGCTTCACTAGGTGACATTTTACTTTTTTAAAAAATCTCTTGGTTCTGACCAGTTGGGCTCAGCTAGCACGTCGGCCTAAAGACTGAAGGGTCCAGGGTTCAATTCCAATCAAAGGTACATGCCCGGGTTGTAAGCTCGATCCTCAGTAGGGAGCCTGCAGAGGACAGCCGATCAATGATTCTTTCTCATAATTGATTTTCTATCACTCTCTCTCTCTCCCTTCCGCTCTGAAATCAATAAAAGTATATTTTAAAGAAAATTTTATGAAGAACTGTATAATATAAAATATCAATCTATTGGTCTTAAATCCCTAGAGGTGTATATTTTAAACCAAAGCATGTTTCCTGAGTATAGAATGGTTATATATTTCTAATAAATGGTTGCTAATCCTTCTGGCATAAAGGTTGGATAGATAGAATTGAAGGTTTCTTCAATTCAGTTCCTTATAGCAATTGAGCACCTACCAATTTCTAGACACATTGCTTGAAGAGTCAACACCCTAAAGTTTCCATGAATTAATGATAAAAACACTATTAGAATCTTAGTAGATAACATTTTAATTTTTTTCCATGAAAAATGTATTATATAGAACATTAACCTCATGGTCCATTCATGTCGTAGAATACTGACTTATGTATTATTATAGAAAGAAGTCTATAATACATTTAACAAAAAAAGTTTATACAACAGACTATATACAGTATGTATATAAATCATTTGTAAGAGTATAAGCTATAATGTTAAAAAAATAATGAAGAATTTTTCTTACTAATTTATTCTTTCCTGTATTCCCGATTTTAAAAAAAACTATGTAAACATTTATAATCAGAAAAAAATGTTAAATAACAAATAATAATGATACCATGGAATTAAACCCCCAGTTTTTTCCTTCATGGGTCTCTTTGTGACAACCTGCAGCATGCTACACTAGCCTTTCCAACGGAAATCGTATATGAGCTGCAGGTAAAATTTTATTATAGTAATAATATTTTACTCAATACAATATATCCAAAAGATTATCATTTACATTCCTCTCCCTCCCCCAAATCTTTGAAATTCTCTGTGTATTTTCACAACACATATCTATGTACTTACTCGCTAGTGTATTGGACAGTATGGTTTTACATATGTGTTTGCTATTATACTGATAAATAAGAGGATAGCCAGTTCTGTTTTGGGTGCCTTTCTACTTGCTTCTATAGTTCAAGCAATAGTAAAATCACTAAAACACAAACAAAATCAAAAGAAAGACATGACCAAGAGTTAACAGCAGTTGTTTTTGGAGAGCCTTTAGTTTACTGGTTTTTAATTTCTTTTCTTTTTTTTATGTTTTCAAATGCATTTTAGATGACACGTTTAACAAAATTAAAAATACTTACAATTACATCAAATTTGGAATAAATATCTATGACTTTCCCTAAAATGAAAATATATGTTAGAAAAGTATCTTAGGAACAAAAAATAACATTTAAAATCAATCTTAACAAGGCCATGATTAAGAACTGCATATTGCTAAATAGAATTAGCATGTCTATTTTTAAATGAACATGAAATGCTATATTAATGGCAAGTGTGAAAATATACCAGTTTAAAGTTCTTATTATCCGGAATGCTCCTCAGTGCTGAATTTATTCACCATGTCTAAATATTAATTTCCCCTACTTAGCTCAGGTGAGAGGCCATTTGACAGTAACTTTACTGAGATAAATAGTTTTTCTGTTTATGGCCAAACAGACCTGACTCATCTACAACAAGTAAAGCGGACACTGGTCTCTCCAAGACGACGTTCAGGGCTTTGATGATGGGCGTGTCGGGGTGGATGAAGGCGATGTTGTGGTAGGTCCCGATTCCCAGTTCTGGTTCTGCTTCATGAAGGCGGGCTTTGGCATATCGGACATAAAAAGCTGGAGGAACTTGAGGATTCTTTTGTGGGTAAGTATATAAAGTGCATTCCCACTGATAGGGTCAATAACTGGCAATCTGTGGATTTTATTTTTGATCAACGAGTTTACAGCATCGAAGAGGCTTGCATCTGGAGATATATTCACTAAAGGCTTAAATGTTTCTTGTAAATAAAGCTCCCTCCATGTTTCTTTTTTTTAATATATCTTATTGATTTTTTACAGAGAGGAAGGGAGAGAGACAGAAAGTCAGAAACATCGATGAGAGAGAGACATCGATCAGCCGCCTCCTGCACGCCGCACAGTGGAGATGTGCCCGCAAGCAAGGTACATGCCCCCAACCGGAATCGAACCCGGGACCTTTCAGTCCGCAGGCCGAGGCTCTATCCAGGGAGCCAAACCGGTCTCGGCGCTCCCTCCATGTTTCAATCTTATGTTCCTCTAATTCATAAACCTGTACCATGGGTGATTTATAATATCTATGTAGTATATTTATGAAATCTGTAATTGTTAGCATTCCTACAAACTTTGTTTCTTCCTCTCCCACAGTGGCGCTGCTCGAACACCATTGGCTACTAAGGCAAAGAAGGCCTTTTTAACTTGTAAGATGCTATCAAATCCCAGGAGCTTCGAACTGGTTGGGACGATGTCGTAACACTTGTGTGACCTCATGAATCGCATGTAAAAGCCGCTTTCTGAGTCTTCTTCTTCCAACTCGAATTTCTCCAGCATACCGGCTTCCAGGGTTCCGGGGCCGCCATCGCCGCTTGAAGAGGGAGGACAGGGGTCAGCGCGCTCGGCGGGCTCGACCCGCTCGGGGCGGGGCGGGGGCGCGGGCCCGGAGCGCAGGGCGGGGCGCCGGGAGGGGCTGGGCTCCACTACCCGCGGGGGCGCAGCGCCTCGCTGGGCCGCCACCGCCGGGAGGAGGGGCCTCGGCGCGCTGGTTTTTAATTTCTAAAATTGTTTGATTCTGTTAAAATGGTTGTGTATTATATCAATAATGTTGAAAAGACAGTTGTTGGGTTTTTATTTGTTTAAAAACACTGTGGCTCTCAGGGTTTCTTTCCCTTAAAAAACACACTTTGGATGGACTCCTTTCTCTCATCCTTATCTCTACTTTCATTCTCTTGTGTTGACAGGAGGAGTCAAAGTCAGCATCTCCGGGAACTACAGTCTGGCTGTTTCTAGGAGTGGCACGGAGGCTGTGAAAAAAGGTCACAGGTATCAGAGCTCACGAACTGCACCCTGAAACCATGACCAGGATTATTGTCAAGCTTCTCTGAATAATCAGCCACAGATTTTTTTTTTTCAAATGTTTGATTTATCCTAATGAGTTACTCCTCTCTTTTATTTATTTTATTAATTAATTAATTTATTTTCCTGTGCTACTACCACACAGGAGACAGTTTTATTGACTGACCAGCAGCTAGAGGGACAGACTATAAGGCAGACCTTACAGCACAGTATACCAGATGAGCCTGGGTTCCCATCTCTGGGCTTCCATTTCCTCAGCTATAAGGTAGAGATAATAATATACAACTTACTTCATAAGATTGTGTCATTCAATATAATAAAAGCCTAATATGCAAATTGACCAAATAGCAGAACAACCAGTTGCTATGATGTACACTGACCACCAGAGGGCAGACACTCAATGCAAGAGCTGCCCCCAGCCTGCAGGCCTCAGGCCAGCCAAAGCAGGTACCCTATCCCTATCCCCACATCGTCCCACCAGTCACCCTGCAGAGAGAGGCAATGGGTGATGGTGACAGGGGATGGGGCCAATTAGTGGGTGACACCAGGCCAGCCAAGGCAGGTGCCAGCAGGGACTGGCCCCAATGGCCCTAATAGTTGCCCCACAGATCAGCCCTGATCACTGGCTAGGCCTAGGGACCCTACCCATGCACAAATTTTGTGCACTGAGCCTCTAGTAATTTTATAAATACGTTGTATTATTGTATTGCTGTTTTGTATCAAGTATCTTATACAGAGAGAAAAGTGTACTCATCCTAAGTGCAAAGCACAATAAATCTCCACAAGTTAAAAATATACTCCTGTAACCGTCACCTAGATCAGGAAACAACACTTCAGTGTGCCAGCCCCTTCCAATCTCTGCCCCCCTTTTAGTTGTCTCTTGCTGTAAACAGCACAAATTTGTTATCTCAGTTTCCACAGGTTGGGATCCTGGCCCTGGCTTACCTGGATCCTCTGCTCAGGTTTCAGAAGATGGCAACCAAGGTGTCAGCCAAGGCTTGGGTCTCCTTTGAGGCTAGAGCTCATTCAGGTTGTGGGCAGGATTCAATCCTGTATGTCTGTGTAACTGAAGTCCCCATTTTCTTGCTACCAATTGGCTGGAGAATGCTCTCAGTCCCCACTGACTGCCCTGCAGTGCTTGCCACGTGACCTCCATACTCAGTTCACACTAAAGCTTCCTCCCAAGCCAACAGTAGCTTGTCTCTCTGACTTCTATTTTTGGCTTTAAATGTTCTTTTAAGAACCTGCCTGGTCAGATCAGGCCCACTGATGACAATCTCCTAGGTCCATAATTGGCAAAGTGTGGCTCTCCAGCCACACGCGGCTCTTTGGCCCCTTGAGTGTGGCTCTTCCACAAAATACCATGGCCTGGGAGAGTCCATTTTGAAGAAGTGGTTTAAGTTTAAAAAAATTTGGCTCTCAAAAGAAATTTCAATCATTGTACCGTTGATATTTGGCTTTGTTGACTAAAGAGTTTATCGACCACTGTCCTAAGTGATTAGGGATCTTAATTAACAGAGTGAGATCTCATCAAACCACAGGTTCCACCCGTATGCAAGGAGCAGGGATGATACCAGTGAATAACACTGCTGGCAGAGACAGGTGACCAACTTAGGATTCTGCCTAACATTCCTGCCTCTAGAGCAGGGGTGGGGAACCTTTTACTGCCAAGGGCCATTTGGATATTTGTCACCTCATTTGAAGGCCACACAAAATTACCCACTTAAAAATTAGCCTGCTGTGTTTGGTCAACATTTAATTAGCTCACCCCTAATGCCTGGGCAGGGCAGGACCAAAATGATTTCTTGGGCCTTATACGGCTCTTGGGCCAGACTTCTTCACCCCTGCCTAAAGTTAATCACTCTCTGATGTCTAAAACAGGAGTTTTACCTATTTTTGAATTTTATAAAAATGGAATTGAAAGGTTAACATGGAATTAATCTTAACCAAGATTAACATGGTGGTACGCAGGCAGGCTAAATAGCCATCTCAGATGGTGGATAAAGAATAATTGAATTTATTTAAGGGAAGGAGATAGGGGATAGGATATCCAAAGGGAAGGGCTGCCCAGCCCTGAGCCAAGGGGATATTGGGCGATGCTGGCAGCCCCCAGGAGCTGAAGTTTCATCCTCATATGCAGTCACCAGTGGGAAGCTCTTGTCCTCAGTGGGTTGGGGCTGAGCTGGGCTTGGAACCAGATGGAATGCAGGTGTGCGGTCAGGTGTCTTCAGGACAGTTTGCATTCCTCGTATGGCCTGAGTCCTGGTGTTCAGAGAGTTTTTCCTGGACTTCGTTCTCCTGTGGTGGGAAGCTTACAGATGGCCGATCGAGATGGCATTGCTTTAGAGTCCGGACAGGAATCATGCAGTTTGCCTCTTGTGTCTGGCTTCTTTGGTTCAGCATTATACATGTTTATGGAATACACTCATTCTTTTGTATTGCAGATGCTGCAAGTGTGAACATCCCACAATCTACTTACTCATATAAAAGGTGGTAGTTCCTATCACTACCATGCTGCTGTTGTTTTGGTAAACACGTGCACACATCTCTGTTGGGTATACATAAAGGCATAGAATTGCTGGGTCATAAGCTACGCATATGTGCAGCTTGGAAACTGCCAATCAGTTTTCCAAAATGGATTTACCAAGTTGTACATTTACCAACAGTATTAGAATATTCCATAAGGCTGTTTTGAGGGTTATAAAATAAGATCATAATAAAGAACACAGGGCAGGATCCAGGATATAGTCTGCAAGCAAAAGTTCGTCTTCTCAATACAAATGACTTAATGCTGAGTGTTCTCTTCTGTTACACTACTAAAGTCTTTGGGCTGTTTGTGTCCAGCATATTGATATACCCTGGTGCTTAGCCAAATGTATTAAATAGCCAAAGGAACACATCGATGTTGAATAGGTTCCTGATCAAGAACAACTTCCTCAGACTTGTATTCTCTTTCCATTTCCCTGATCCTCTACTGAGGCACGTAATAACACAGCAGTGAAGATCCCCATTGCTCAGAACTAACTTAGTCTACATCAGCCTCACTGAGGAGCTGGCTTCTTCTACAAGTAAGGTAGCGTGATTTAAAAAAAGCACCACCGTGCTGTTGCATACAGTACTATTTCTAAACAAAAACACTCAGGTTGTATCTGTAGCAGGAGATTTAAAGACAGGTAATTCAGTTGGTAGGATTATCAGATCACAAGAAATACTTTGCTTTAAAACCTTGCCTACAATAAGATTTTTCACAATTAAGACATTCAACTCAGGTCACTTAGCAGCAAGATAATGCTCATCTTTTCTGTATTTGATTTTTCTAATCATTATTAGTTTATCTTTGATTAAATCTAATATTAATGTGCATAATATACCAAACGTCAGTGAGTAAATACATAAAAGTGTCCTTCAATGGATTTTTTTAATGTACAAAAAAGCACTGCAAGAAAGCAAACCAGCCTGACCACTGTGGTTCGGGGGTTGACCCATAAACCAGGAGGTCACTGGTTTGATTCCTGGTCAAGGGCACAGTCCCAGGTTTCACCTCAATTCTCAGTAGGGTGGATGTACCAGGCAGCTGACCAATGATTCTCTTTCATCAATGTTCCTATCTCTATCTATCTCCCTCTCCTTTCCTTTCTCTGAAATCAATAAAAACGTATTTAAAAAAATAAAAATCCTTACAGGAGGATTTTTTAAGTGTTTTTTGTTGTTCATTTTTATTTTTGTTTTTTAAAGAAAAAGGTTTTCTTTTGTACTTGGTTATCTTTTTATCCAAGGCCTTGGGCATGCTAATTGATTCTTTCTAATAGTTTGTCATTTCTCTTAATACGGGTGAATAAGGCACCACGTTCAGTTACTTGCTGCAAGTTCTGCAGAGGCCATGTCAAATCAAGGGGAGCATAATGGGGAGCTCTGTCAAACCAGCCATTTGGTAAACTCAAGTTTTTGCCGAGACTACAAGTCCTTCAGAAATTGGTAGACTGTAATCCAGGGTCACTTAAGCCTCTCTAAACTTCCAGTTTCACGTTTGTAAAATAGGACAAATAAAGGCTTCTATGGTAGAGGTATTAACATTCACTGATTTAACAAATATTTAATTCCATTATCTGCCAAGCTCTGTGTCAGACAATTAATAAATTATTATTATACTAGAGGCCCAGTGCAAGAAATTCATGCATGGAGGGGTGGGTATTCTTCAGCCCTCTCCAGTCTGAGACCCCTAGAAGAATGTCCGACTGCCCTTTTAGGCCTCGCATATCCCTCTCACAATCCAGGACCGCTGGCTCCCAAATGCTCGCCTGCCTGCCTTCCTAATTTCCCCTACCCACTTCTGCCTGCCAGCCTGATCACCCCCTAACCACTCCCCTGCCAGCCTGATTTACACCTAACTGCTCCCCTGCCAGCCTGTTTGCCCCTAACTGCCCTACCCTGTGGGCCTGGTCACCCCCAACTGTCCTGGTCACCTTGCAGGCCTGGTCACCCCCTCCCCAACTGCCCTCCCCGCTGGCTATCTTGTGGTGGTCATCTAGTGTCCACATGGGGGCAGGATCTTGTGACCACATGGGGGCAGTCATCTTGTGTGTTGGAGTGATAATTAATCTGCATATTACTCTTTTATTAGATAGGATAGAGGCCTGGTGCATGGGTGGCGGCCAGCTGGTTTGCCCTAAAGGATGTCCTGGATCAGGGTGGATATTCCCTTGGGGCTTAGGGTGGCCTGGGCGAGGGGCCTGTGGGATTAACTGTCATTTTGATTATCTGCCCTGCATCTCCCCTTCAATTAGCTAAGAATGTCAGGGGGTTCTGGCCAGTGTGGCTCAGATGGTTGGAGCATAGTCCTGTGCACTGAGGGTCTCAGGGTTAAATTCCTGGTCAATGCACAAGCCTAGGTTGTGGGTTCAGTCTCACTCAGGGCTGACATAAGAGGGGACCGATGGATGTTTCTCTCTCCTCTCTGCCCTCTCTCTTTCTCTCTCTCTTCCCTCCCCTCACTCTCTCCCTTCCTCCATCTCTAAAATCAATTTAAAAATGAGGACATTAGGGGGAAGGTCACTAGACAGATTCATTTTTATAGCTGAGACTCCTTCCCTCCTATTTTCCTACTCCACCAACCTCCTATGCCCACCTACCCCCAGTCCCTAGGACTCTAATGAAGCTTTCAGTGCAGAAACCTCCCAGAATGCTTTTCTGCCTTTGATGGAGAAGTCTTCAAATTCGCTTTCATCCTCATTCATATGGTTAAGGAACAGCTATTAAATCAGCATTAACAGAGAAACAACAGAAAGTTACAGAAGCAAGAGAAGGTCCTAAACAGAAAATATTCATCTCTGGAGCCAGAGCATGTAGGTCCAAGTTCTAACAGCTCTATTTGAGAGTCACCAGATAAAACACAGACACCCAGTTCAAGTTGAATTTCAGGTGAACCACAAATACATTTGTAACAGAAATATATCCCAATTTTGCATATGAGATATATTTATATTTGAAAATTGGCTAGTTGTTTAAATGAAACTCAAATTTCATGGGGTGTTCTGCATTTTTAAAATTAAATCTTTATTATTCAGATTACTACATTTGTTTCTCTTTTTTCCCCTCCATAGGTCCCCTCCACCCGGCTCCCACCCCTCCCTCTACCCTTACCTCCACCAAATTGATAAGTCCATAGGTGTGATTTTTGTCCAGTCACTCCCTGTACACCCCTCCCCTCTTTCCCCCTGAGAATTATCAGTCCACTCCCTTTCTGTGCTCCTGATTCTATTATATTCACCAGTTTATTCTGTTGATCAAATTTTTAATTCACTTAATTTTTAGATTCACTTGTTGATAGATATGTATTTGTTCATAATTTTTTATCTTTTACCTTTTTCTTCTTCCTCTTCTAAAAGAGTACCTTTCGGCATTTCATATAATACTGGTTTGGAGTTGATGGAACTCCTTTAGCTTTTTCTTATCTGTGAAGCTCTTTATGTGCCCTTCAATTCTGAATGATAGCTTTGCTGGATAGAGTATTTTTGGTTGTAGATTCTTGCTATTCATCATGTTGAATATTTTTTGCCACTCCTGTCTGGCCTGCATCGTTTCTGTTGAGTAATCAGCTGATAGTCGTATGGGTGTGCCCTTGTAGGTAATCAATTGTTTTTCTTTTGCTGCTTTTAATATTCTCTCATTGTCTTTTGCTCTTGGTATTTTAATTATGATGTGTCTTGGTGTAGTCCTCTTTGGATTCCTTTTCTTTGGGGTTCTGTGTGCTTCCTGGACTTGTAAGTCTATTTCTTTCACCAGATGTTGGAAGTTTTCAGTCATTATTTCTTTAAATAGGTTTTCAGTATCTTGCTCTCTCTCTTCTTCTGGCACCTCCACAATTCTGATGTTGGTATGCTTGAGATTGTCCCAGAGGCTCCTTACATTATCTTCACATTTTTGGATTCTTTTCTCTTCTTTGTGACCTTGAGCAAGTTACATAAACTCTGTGTTTAAGTTCCCTCATCTGTAAAAAACCAAAACAAAACAAAAAGGAATGAATAAAAAGGAATAGTAAAAGAATAATCTTCATAAGACAAAGTATTAGTCATTTGTATTGTTCAGGAAAATGTCTGCTTATCTTCCTTCCCCTAAGCTGGTCGTACAGCCCTTCCTTGTGCTCCTGCAGTGAGGTGAGGCCTATGACTTGCTTCAGTCAATGGAAACATAAGAGGAATGTGTCACTTCTAGGTAGATGTGCTGCAGAACTAGTCACAGTGTGCTGCTCTTTCTGCCCCTGCTGCAGTGGCCTGGTGTGGTCAGAGTACCTGAGAGTAGACAACATGGAGAGGAAGCCCCCATCTCTCTCACACACACACACACACACACACACACACACACGCACACACACTAACACACCAAAGGAAGACATAGTGTGAAGGAGAAATTTTAAACACTAAAATTTGGGGATTGTATTTTACTGCAGCATAACTTACCCCATCCTGATTGAGAGTTGTTATAAAGATTTCATGAGCCAATAATTGCTTTTCTTTTAAAGTTAGAGAAACTTGTTATTAAATTAATTTTTTTAAATACATACTTTCCCCCATCCTCACCCACTCTAGGGAGTAAGGTAACTCCCCACTCCCTCACCCCTATAGAAACTCTGAGATGGTGAGGATGAAGTATAAAAATACTACCATACCCTGCAGACCCCCATCCCAGGCCCCTTTTGTTCCTTTAGAAAAAGCCCCTGGAAATCCACTTGAGTGTAAAACAGCCCTTCCTCTGGAAGGGCACTCAGACCCCCACATGGAGCAGGATGCTCTGAGATGAACTGAGGGAGAGTGAATGGACAGCACTCAGACCCTAGTGGAGGAGGGGATGGCCCTCCAGGCAGCCAGCCTTTGTTTCCATAGGACCCATGTAAGCATTAGCATTGCTTGTATATGTCCATGCTCTTCCTAATTGCCTCCCTAGCCTCCCTGGAGGCCCTGGCTCCTGGTTCTTTTCTTCCCTCCCTCCTACAGGAGGTGTGGGAAGGGGAGCCAGAGCCCACCTCATCCCTTTTTCCAGGCATGAGCCAGTAGGTGTTAAGCATGAAGAACATGCCTGACAAGTAGTAGGCACAATGTAAGTAGTTACTATGTAAGAAAAAGTCAGTAACACTCTTTTGGTACTCAAAAGGGATCAAGACTGGTCTTGCTTGCTGTCCAAGTAATGGTAATAAACATTCATTGTCCAGCCTTCTTTCTGCAGGCCTGAGAAATTAAATCTTCCCCTCCTTCTCCACAGTGTTGGGAAATAAACTATGTAAAGTCAGCAGCATTTAGCTCAGGGAGTTTCTTTAATCATTAAACAGGATTTTTATGGCCAAAACACTCTTGATATGGGTCTGCTCTGTTTGCAGTGTGGGCTGTCGGGGGAGGAGGGGACTGCAGCTGACCGGCTGCACACTGCGGGAGCCAGGCCTGTGCACAGAGATTCAGAAAGGGCCAAGAAGACCGATCCACAGAGACCCCGGTTAGTGAGAATCAGATGCATGTCACTCAGGCCGCAGTGCTCATCCTGCTCTCTGGGCACCAGGACTCACATTCATAAACAGCTTGATTTTATGCAGTCTTTCATCCCTGAAAGAATTCCAAAGCGTCCCAGGAGTGCTCTCTCTGGCAGCCTAGTGATGGGGAGACAGATAGGGGGAGGTCGGTGCACAGCTCAGCTCTGGAGCTGCCCTGCAACCTGCTGCCCAGAAAGAGCCGCCTGCCTGGAATGCCAGGTGACTCGCTCCTGTTATAAACAATCTCATTACTTTTCCTTTCATCCTCATAAAAGAAATCCAAACATGCACCAGTGAAGCTTTCAAACTCCCTTTCAAAAGAAGGACAGTGTTCTTGTCAGACATGCGACATTGCCATCCATGTGTATATGTACGTACTTTCATATACAACTGAAACAAAACGTCAGAAAATGTCACTTACCCTTATCTACTCAATGTCACTTGTTTTAAAAAGCTGATCACTATCCAAATGTGGATCTTACAACCAACTTATGTGTAGGGTTTTGCATGTTGAACCACAGCTCACTCACAGATGGTGAAGGGAAGGAAGGCCTCAGACCCAGGGCACTGGAATTAGACCACATCTTGTGGCCCTAGGACAGCCTCTTACCTTCCCAGGTCACAAACCTGAGATCCTTCTAGTTTTAACTTGCTGGGATATTGATGTAGGATTCCTGTGTACAGGTAAACAAAGAGATGCTGAAGCTGCCCTCATGTAATGAGACCATTTGCAGTTCCTTGTTGATTCAAAATTGGGGTTAAAGGTAGGAAGAAAGTCCATGTTCCTTCAGTACTAAACACAGCTTTGGGTGGACCCTAAACCAATCAGATTTTTATTTTACTGTATTTAACAGAACCCTCCCTACACACACACACACACACACACACACACACACACACACACATACAAGAAATTACTAGTCCAAACGTTCAGTGAACAGACCCACGAGCATGCTGGGCTTCAGCATAGCTGGCTCAGAATGCTGGAATGAAGCCACAGTAACTTGTCTTCTTCCACTCTGGGCTCCACTTTCCTCTCTCATGGCTGCATTCTTTTCTGTCATAGATAGGACCCTCCTGCTGGCAAGAGAAGATGTTCATTAGCAGCTCTCAGCTTACATGCTTCCAGCCTGACCACCCAGAAGAAGAATAAGGCACCTTTCCTGATGTTTCAGCAAGAACTCCAGGCTTCGTGCTATCCCAGCGCAGATCACACGCTTATTTCTGAAACAATCACAGTGACCAAGGAAGGACATCGCTGCTGCTGGTCAAGTATGGGTTCTATGCCAACCCCTGGGACACAGTGATCATTCAGGTCCACTAAACTGCATAAACTTGAGAATGAGATTGTATCACAAAGAAAAATCAAGAGGCCATTTCCAAAAGTTAGGGCCAAGAACTTTAAGCAGGTAATTTTTTTAAATTGCCACTGCTGACCTCTATCTACAGACACTGCTAATCTCTACCTCCTGCTCAGCCTGAAAGCAGAGACAGAAAGTTGGCCTTCTATCCCTTGGAGAAGACTTTTCATCACGAGAAATCCTGAAGCTTTTTCTCTCCAATCACTGTCAGAAGTTAGACGCTTAGCAAGAGATTTGCTTAGCTTTGAAATGGAAAACTTAATGTGCCATGAACTTTGGCCACTGGCCTAAGAAGTAAACATTCTCTTCGGGCCTTTTAGAAATCCTCTCTCCCACTTTATGCCCATGGTTTGTAATGTTGGAATTGCCTTAATGGTTGCATCACCACGGCCTTTGTAAACAAAGTTTAAACCTGCAGGTCAACTTGGGTTAAAAACCAATGAATTGTACGCTCACCTGATTGGCTGAGCTGCTGGAGCAGGAACCTTGCTCTGCCTTGCACTGCCAACCGTGCTTAAGGAAAAACATAGGCACACGAAGTGACGTTGACTAAATCTGACAAAGGAAGAAAGCACACTGGAGAAAGATGGCTCAGGGATGAATTTTTTCTGCATTTTGCTGAATACCGTTTGTCTTTTGGGAAGCAATGCCAACAGAGCTGTGGCTTCCGGATTCTGCAAATATTATCGCTGTGCATGCCAGGAGATTACCTTGCTGAAATCCAGAAAGAGACAAACTAAGGAGGAGCATAGACTCTTTCTTTTGACATGTTCCCTTTCAGATCAGATTGTCAGGCCCAGGGTTTTGGCTTTTGTTTGCTTGCTTGCTTTGCTTTGCTTTGTTTTCAGTTAGTTGGGGTGTGGTTAGGGGTTGTTTTGTTCTTAGTGGTTTTTCATAGACTAATTCAATTCAAACCGAGAAAAGGCAATTTGCGGTGATGCAGGCACATTTATCATCTTCAAGAAATTGACAGTTTTGATTTGATAATTTTATTTTGCCTTGGAATGAAGAGACAAAAGACAGTAATTATTACTTTACAGGTGCCACATATGAAGCAAAAACCTGGGGCTTTTTCCACTGCGAGGACATTGTCCCCTCCAGCCCTTCTCACCCTCATTCTGGTGGCTCTTACTTTTTCAGCTTTCAGACCTTGGTTTATACACCAGGCCATAAAAGTTTAACATAAGCAAAAGTAGACAGTTACCATACAACCAAGCCATTCCATTTTTAAGCATGTGCCAAGAGAAGTGAAAACACATGTCCACACAAAACCTTTTACATGAAAGTTCATAGCAACATTATTCCTAAGAGCCCAAACTGGAAACCAAAGACTTGTCAACTGGTAAATGGATGGACAAAATGTGATAGAGCCATATAATGGAATATTATTCGGCCATACAAAGGAAAAGAAGTACATTTAGATGCTGTCATAGGAAGTTAGATATGCATGGGCAGAACAGGAACGATGGACCAGGTACAGAGGGTCACCAGGGCCCAGATCCCTGGGTGCTTAGCAACTGGCAAAAACCACAAGCCCTTGCACTACCACTCCCTTAATTATTAACCCTAGCGATGGCATCTAGGCCTCAGCTGTGTTTCAACTCCAAACTCAGAGAAGCAAAACCAGGGGGAGGGATGCCATGGCTGACATCAGGATCAGTTGCAATAACAACTGGAGCCAACCAATCAGTGGAGACCATGACCCTGAGGGACACACCTGGAAAGCTGATCAATATTCTTTTGAGATTAAAACCCTCAGGACAGAGGAGCAAGTGCGACTTGCTCTCTATGGAGAACACCTTACTTAGTCTTTCCACCATCCTCTTCCTTTGCTCTTCCCTATTTCTCTCTCCTCTCTTTTCCCCTTTCCACTTCTCCATTGCCCTCCTTCACTCCCCTCTAAGCTCCAAAGGCCCTTCGTTTGCTATAACTTATTTCCTGAGCCCATTTCTTCTAAGGCTCACTTCTTCTACCTCTGTGCTTTCCTAAATAAACTTTCTCTTATAATTTGAGTCTTGACTAAATTCTCCTCTCAGTCCAAACACAAGAACTGAGGTCACTGAACTAAGGTTAACACCTAGTGCCACTTTTTCCAATGCTAACACTACAACATGAATGAACAACAACAAAAGAAACACATTCTGCTAATGAAAAAAGCCAACACAAAAGCTCACATGTATATGAAATGTCCAGGGAAAGCAAATCTATGGAGACAAAAAGTAGATGAGTGATCACACTTCAAAGGACTTGGATTTGGTCTCAGACATACATGGATTCTAGCCTCAGCTGTGCTATTTACTAGCATAGTCTTAGGCAAGTCACCTGCCCTCCATAAGTTCTTAAGATTTCAGGGGATAAGTCTACTTGTACTAAGTTATTTGTCATGGTCCAAAATGTTGTCTATGTTTGTGTCCTTCCTATGCGACTGCACCATGCCTTCGGGACTAGTCTTTCATCTCTCCTACCCAGCAAGAGCACAGGTCTGTGGGGAGTGCAGCGCGATGGGTGAGCACTCGAGCCAGGGTGCTCAGATTTGCCTCTCCAGTGTGAAACTAATATAGTATCTGCATAAAACATCTTTAGAAAATTGCTATTTCCATTGATCTGTACCAAAGCAGTGAGCTTGCCATGCAAACAAGGTCTCAGCTAAGTCCCGCAGGGGAGGGAGCCAAACACACTTCTATCCTGTCTCCCTATTTAGAAATTGTGGCATGTCATCCAAGTGCAGGCTTTCTCTGGTCATTTACTTGTATAACCAGCCTGTGGTGGGCTCTTAAACAGAGCCCCACTAGATTTTCTGAGTGGGAATCTCCAGGGGCAGAGCCCAATTATCTACATCTTTAACAACCTGCTCAGGGTTCAATTTATGAACCTGCTTTTGGAGACCACTGCTCTAAGCCCCAGTTGGCAGGAGGGAGGATGGGTTGAACTAAAGCAGGGAGACACGCTAGGAGGTAAATAAAGCACAAGGACAAAGCACAGTGTGTGGTGTGCAGAAAGACAGCCCCCAAAGTGTTCATGTCCTGATCCCTCGAACTTGTAGGGTTACCTGATATGACTAAAGGTCCCTGCAGTTGTGATTAAGAATCTTGAGAGTTGGAGACTGTGCTGGATTATCTAAGTGGGTCCTAATTGTAATCACAGAATCCTTATCAGAGAAAAGGAGAGGGAGATGTAAGTGCAGAAGAGGAAGGAGACCATATGACTGGGGATGTGGCTGGGGGTGAGGTGGGGAGAAAAAAGGTGATGCGGTTGGAAGAAGCAGCCATAAAGCAGGGAATGCCTACAGCTTCCAGATATAGAAATGGATTCTACCCTACGGTCTACAGAAGGAGCCAGCTCCACTGACACTTTGATTTCAGACCTATAAAACTCAGTTCAGATTTCTGGCTCCTAGAATTATAAGAGAATACATTTGTGTTGTTTAAAGTCATTTCATTTGGTTATTTGTGATAGCAGGCATAAGACAGTAATACAGAAGTTTTTTTTAAAAAAAAACTAGTACAAAAATATGCAGTGGTAAAACCATTAAGTTTTAACAGTTGATTAGATATGCAAGGTAGAAGAAAGAGAGCAAGAGAAAAAAAGGAGGAATCAGGAATGAGTGCAGATGTCTGATTCCGGGTGAGTGCTGCTGACACCAATACAGTGTTAAAACCATCACCAACACCAGCGCCTCCATGGACCACAGGGGAAGCCGCCAGCTTAGCAGTTACTGTTTTTCAAGGAGGGAAGCCTCATTAACTGGGACAGAGGTTCCACCGAAGTGTATGCTTTCTTCTTTTTAAAGAGAAAGAGTTTGGGAAGCAAGTGAAGAGTTTAACAAGATTTCTAGAGGGAATATTTAAACATCTTAGAAAAACAAACGACTTTTAATCACCTTCAAACACTTGACAAGCACCATTTGCGAGCAGTTGCAAAATGAGAATTACAAGCCATTTCTAATTCTTTATTAAACAAGTGCGAGGGTAGACCGGGGAATACTGTTATAGCCTAGTTCTATTTCCTGGAAATAATAAAACTGTTTCCCTTAAAATGGGTCATCTTTCTGACCTTCCACTAATTCTGGCTGACTGTTCTCTAACATTAAGGCCTTAATGACCAGGCTTTGCTGGGTGTTTTTCTCCAGAGCTGTTCCTCCACCACCTCCCCTTGTCATGTATTTTGGGGTTCCTGAATTCATTTCCAAAGTATGTATGTGTGTGCGCCAGGAGGGGTCTTCCCCACATCACCAAGCCGTTCTCAGAACACCAGTGGAGTGTCCTGCAATTCAACTCAATCTCCAACTCAAACCTGGAGAAAGCATCAGGTCCCGGGTTTAAGGGTGTATCTCACAAGCTTGCCCTGCCCCCTTCAGAGACCAGTTGCAAGCCCAGGTTGTTGCCTGTACTTCTTACTGACCAGCTGTAAGTCAGTTTCCCACATTCTTCTGCTTGGCCTGATTAATTTGTTGGAGTGGCTCACAGAATTCAGAGAATCATGTTACTCACTAGATCACTGGTTTATTATAAGAGGATGTCAGTCAGTAGCACCCAGGTGGAAGAGATGCATAGGACAAGCCATGGAGAAAGGCCTGGTGCTCTCATGTCCTCTCCAGGCGGTCCCTCTCCCAGTACCCCCACGTGTTTACCAACCTGAAGGCTCTCCAGAGCTTGTCCTTTTTTTTGTTGTTTGTTTTTTGGTTTTTTTTTATGGAAGCTCCCTTGCACAGGCGTGGTTGAATAAATCACTGGCCAGTGGCAAACATTTCAACCTCTAGCCCCTAGCCCCTAGCCCTCTGCCCTCCCCAGAGGTCAGGAGTAGGACTAAAAGTTCTAACTTTCTAATTTCATGGTTGGCTCCACTGCCAACCAGCCTCCATCCTTAGGTGAAGCCTCCAAATCACCTTACTAACATAACAAATGAAGCCTTTGTTGCTTCATCACTAAGGAAATTTCAAAAGTGTTAGAAGTTCTGTGCCAGAAACAAGGAGTAAGACAAAATATGTGTTTCATACCATATCAGAGAAAAACCCAGGGCTGATCCTCCAAACTACCCTCTCTCCCATGTCCCAGTCACATTCATCACCACGGCCTGACCGTCTCCATCCACTTTCCTCTAAGGTTACCCTCAGAATTCTAGTCCAAGCTGCCATCATCCCTTATCTGGACAGGTAACAGGTGAAGAAATTATACCTGTAACAGTTCCTTCTCTGGTTTCCTGAATCCATTAAGTGATCTCGCAATTCACCCTTCTGACAACTGCCAGTGAGGTTTGTCCAAACAACCTGGACCTTCTAAAGTCAGATTGAATGGAACCGTTAGCTGTGGGGGCTTTCACTCAGCCATAGTCTACTGTCTTCATGTAGTGACAGTAACTTCCTCTGAGGTTTAAGGTGAGGATTACATGAAAGTGAAGTGCAAATTATTACTTGGTTTGTCTGTCAGCTGGTGAATTAGGACACTCTAACCCCAATGACGATAAATATGTGCATGTTTAGTGTACAACATTCATTTATCTGTTTCTACAGGTAAAATGTAAAGGGAGGGTTATGTCTTCTTTTCTTTCCCATAATTTTTGAGGCCAACACAATTATGAGAAAATGCCTCTAACTTAGATTAAACCAAGAATACTACAAACAGTCTAAATCACACATATAAAAGGAGCATTTACAATATGGGTAGATGAACCATTTCAAGATTCTTTCTTTAAGGAAGTTAATGAAATCCCTTTCATACATCTAACATACTCTTCCCACTATTTCCTTATAGTGCCTATTAAGAAAACAAACAAAAAAATATTTAAAGAAATAAAAATTCAACTGTGCATAGAGTGTGCTATTACGTATTCAGAAGAGCCTTTTATCAGAATGTGAAGAATTTAATCGTTAGCTAACCAGATATAAACAATGAAAAGGCAAAAAGTAATGCAATCCTGAAATGCACCATGTAACTCTCTGTAAACACAGATGTATGTGCTTTATATCAGATAAGGCCTTTAATTAAGAGCTGTTCTAATTGCTCAAAATGTGCTTCAAGTTAGTAACTCAAAAGCAAGTCTCTCACAACTCTGTTTTGAAGGAAAAGCTCATTAATTCAATGTGAGGGAAGTTTTCTCCAAAGTAAAGAATACCTTTTAATGGCACACCTTTTGTTACTTTTAAAAGACCCAGGGCTAGAGGTAGAACTTTAAAAAGCTCAAATGACCCTGGCCAGTGTGGCTAAGTTGGGAGTCATCCTGTGCACCAAAATATTGTGGGTTCCATTCCCAGTCTGGGTACATGCCTGGGTTCTGGGGTTATTCCTAGGAGGGAGCATGCAGGAGGCAGCTGATAGATTTTCTCTCTATCCTTTTCCTTTCTTCTCTCTCTAAAAAACAAATCAATT
The DNA here is from genome assembly GCA_011751065.1 of Lasiurus cinereus. NCBI lineage: Eukaryota > Metazoa > Chordata > Mammalia > Chiroptera > Vespertilionidae > Lasiurus > Lasiurus cinereus. The sequence continues at coordinate 6,478,974 of JAAGEH010000020.1, forward strand.
ACAGAGACAAATATAGCAGCATAGGTAAATTACAAGTAAAATATAGAACAACCATCATTCAGAATTACCTGAAATCTGCTTAAATGGAAGTCCTGCAACTAGAGAAATAAAGAAGAAAGCACATCAAGACTGGTAGGAGGAGTGAAGGCATGGGGCAGGCTTCTATGGTACCCACATGTGATGTGTTTTTAATAAGGAGGGATAACTAGGTGGGAGGCTTCCCATGAGGAGCAAGGGGTCCCAGCCCACACCAGCCCACTCAGCTCAGGCTTCCAGTGCTTGGAAGAGAAATCCTCATAACTTCCCATTGAGTGTGTTGCTAATGGCAATCAAGGCTCAACTACAACAAGATGGTGCACACACCACAAAGAGGCACAACTAGATTAAGTACCCAGCTCAGGTGCTTGGGGAGGCTGAGCCACTGGGCCCTACTAGACACCTACTACACGAAGCCACTCTATCAATTTCAGGAGACATAGCAGCTCTACCTAATACATAGAATCAAACACAGGGAAGCAGCCAAAATGCAGAGACAAAGAAACATATTAAATGTGCCCTTTCACAAATGAAAGAACAAGAAATCTCCAGAAAAAGAACTTAATGAAATGGAAGCAAGCAAACTACTAGATACAAAGTTCAAAATCATGGTTATAAGGTTGCTCCAGGAACTTAATGAGATCTTCAAGGGACTCAGTGAGACTTTCAAGGATCTTAGTGAGAACATTAAAGACATGAAAAAGGACCAGTCAGAAATGAAGGATACACTAACTAAGAATGAAGACTAATTTATAGGGAATCAACAGTAAAGTAGAGGACACCAAGAATCAAATCAACAATCTGGAATATAATGAAGCAAAAAACACCCAATCAGAAGGGCAAAAAGAATCCAAAAATAGGAAGATAGTGTAAGGGGCCTCTGGGACAACTTCAAGCATATCAACATTTGCATTCTGAGAAAGCCCAAAGGAGAAGAAAGAGAGCAATATAATGAAAAGCTATTTGAATAAATAATAACAGAAAACTTTCCCTATTTGGTTAAAGAAATAGAAATATAAATTCAGGAAGTGCAGAGATTCCCAAACAAGTGAACCCAAAGAGACCCACACCAAGACATATCATAATTAAAATGCAAAGATAAAGACAAAGAGAGAATATTAAAAGCAGCAAGAGAAAAGCAGTTAATTACCTACAAGAGAGTTACCATAAGACTGTCAACTGATTTCTGAATAGAAACTTTGCAGGTCAGAAGGGATTGGCAAGAAATATTCAAAGTGATGAACAGCAAGGAATTACAATCAAAATTACTCTACCCAGAAAAGCTATCATTTGGAATTAAAGGTCAGATAAAGAGCTTCACAGATAAGAAAAAGCTAAAGGAGTTCATCACCACCAAACCAGTATTACATAAAATGCTGAAGGGTATTCGAAGAAGAAGGAGGAGGAGGAAGAGGAGGGTAGGAGGAAGATATAAGAAGGTGGAGAAGGAGAAGGAGGAGGAGATATGAACAATCAAATGGCAATTAATGGATAGCTACTAACAATTGAATCTAAAAATCAAAATAAACTAACAAGGAATCTAATGAACAACATAAACTTATGAATAAAAAATAGAACCAGAGGCATGGAAACATGGAACAGACTGACAAATCTCAGAGGGAAGGGTGGGGTGGGAAGAGATTAACCAAAGAATATATGCATATATTCATCACCTATGGACAAAAAACAATAGGGTGGTGAAGGCCTAGGGCTGGGTGGGAACCAGATGGAAGAGGGTAATGGGGGAAAAAAGAGTGACATCTGTAATATCCTCAACACTAAAGATTAAAAAAATATATGTAAACAAAATATCCTCAACACTAAAGATTAAAAAAATATATGTAAACAAAATATATGTAGAACAGAGAAATGACTTTGAACTATTCCAAGGGGCCCTGAAATACCTCAAGGACTCATTCTCTCTCTTAAGTTTTTAAACTAATTAGGCCTATTTAATATGCTTGAAACATTACATGGGAAGCTTTGACAAAAAAGAATACACATATAACCCGGTTGGTGTGGCTCAGTGGTTGAGCATCGACTTAAGAACCAGGAAGTCATGGTTTGATTCGCAGTCAGGGCACATGTCTGAGTTGCAGGCTCAATCCCCAGTATGGGGTGTGCAGGAGGCAGATGATCAATGATTCTCTCTCATCACTGATGTTTCTATATCTCCCTTCCTCCCCTTCTTCTCTGAAATCATTGAAAATATATTATACCATTATTTTTAGTAAAGAGCCAAATTAAAACCATTTATTTCTGTATTAAGTTTAGTTTCAATTTGTTCTGATTATTTGCATTTACACAATAAAAGTAACAATCTATTATATAGACTTTTTCAAAGCCTGCTATGCTGGAATGTCATATTTCCCCTGCCAGCAGCATCAGGGAGGTGGGGAGGCCTTGTCCTTAGGATGACTGACAGAAGATAAAGACTTTCTCCCCGATTCCATAAGAATAATTACTAACAAATAGAAAGAGGAAGGAGATGTTAGAACTCTAGGGCCATACAATCCTTAAGGCCATTTGCAAGCTTCCCACCACAGGAGAACGAAGTCCAGGAACAATTCTCTGGACACCAGGACTCCGGCCATACGAGGAAAGCAAACTGTCCTGAACACACCTGACCGCACACCTGCATTCCATCCGGTTCCAAGCCCAGCTCAGCCCCAACCCACTGAAGACAAGAGCTTCCCACTGGTGACTGCATATGAGGATGAAACTTCAGCTCCTGGGGGCTGCCAGCATTGCCCACTGTCCCCTTCCCTTTGGGTATTCTATCCCCTACCCCCTTTCCTTAAATAAATTCAATTTTCCTTAAACAAATAAAAATAATAAAAAATAAATCAATATAAAATCTTAAAAAGGGCTCCAAAGCTACTTCCCATTCTCTAGCTTGTATTTCAAAATAAAAACAAGTAAAAGAAATAAGTAAAAAGAAGACCAAAGTTCTACTTTTCCCATAAATGCTACATTATTGATTTTCTTTTTCAAATAGTATATACATTTAATTCTTTTTCAAGAAAGATTTTTAGTGAAACTGCTTTGCTAGTGCCTGAGCACCTGTAGTCTGCCTATCAGGGATACACAAATGGCAGGAGCTCCATCACTAAACAGGTCTGTCCCAGGCTAGGGCAGCCAGCTGGGCATTCAGAAACCTGGATTCAAATCTCAACTAAGGCATTTGCTCACTGTGTAACTCTGGCCTACTTCCCAATCTCTGGATGTCAATCACTTTATCTGTGGTTGAAATGTGTTATATGGGGATTAGAGTCATTAATCAGAAATACAGTAAGTGTCCTCTAAATTTGGTACATATACAACTGTTCACAATTGTAATAAAACTGTTCACAATTAATCCATCACCTATATCAGTGGTTCTCAACCTTCCTAAGGCCTCAACCTTTGCATACAGTTCCTCATGTGGTGGTGACCCCCAACAATGAAATTTTGCTACAGTTATGCATCGTGATGTAAATATCTGCATTTTCTGATATATCTTAGGCAACCCCTGTGAAAGGGTCGTTCGAGCCCCAAAGGGGTCGCGACCCACAGGTTGAGAACCGCTGACCTATATGCAAATGATGCCTAAGCAAAGTACTGTTGTTACCTTAAGCAAAACAGGCACCTTACAGCTGTTTATTTTGTAAATATGTGCTTAGCATGTTCTGATGACAGAGAATGTTTCAAAAACTCCACGAATTTCAATTCAGCAGAATTTGAGGTCCTGTGTGTTTGGTATCCCAAAGTGTGGAGAGGAGGAATGAATAAAGAAGAAACTTCTATAGGACACAGTTAGAGATAATGGAACATAACACCATGTCAGTGGATTTTCAGCATTTGGGAAATAAGCATGTTCTTTCCAGGAGTATGCTTGATACCTGCTGGGAAGCCCTACTTTCCTGAGAAGATGAGTTGTCAACTTTGAATCATGCTCAGTGACTTCATGTCTTACCAAGGTGATTAAAAAAAAAAAAAAAAAGAAAATGCTGCCCTTTAACATACCTAAGTATACTTCCTCTCCCCTGATCATTGACTTAACAAACTTCACTCATCTACTGCATACCAGTACATTGTGTTAGAGGATGAGGATAAAATGACTAAGACTCATCCATGGCCCTCACTCACATGGCACCAGGTATGCCTGGAGAGCCACTTCCTAGGCAGCAACTAGGTCCAGGCGCTGCTTTCACACACATTACCTGTGAAGGACATATAACGGACTTCAGGACAGGGCTGAATGAGATGCCATGCTGTTCTTATTTCTCCTTTACCCCCTTTACTAACAAAAATTGTTAATTGTAAAACAATAACAACAACCATAAAGCCTACATTTCTCAAAAAAATGTTATCTATGTAAGCTATTTAAACATGAACCTGTGTTCACCAAAAATGTCATGAAAGATGGAAAGGCTGAAGGACTGATCAAAATTGAAGGAGAAATAATAACAAAATGTAATATGCAATCTTGGTCTGAATCCCGGACTGGAGAAAAAAATTTGCAATAAAAGTCCTTTTTGGATCAGTCAACAAAATTGGAATACAGACAATAGATTTAATTAAAGTACTGTATTGATCAATGTTTAATTACCTGAAGTAGGTTGACTGTGCAGCAGTCCTGTAAGAGGATGTCTTGGTTTTAAGGGGATACACACTGAAGAATTCAAGGGTAAGGTGGCATGAATGCAACTTAATTGCAAATGGTTTGGGGGAAATTTTTATATCTGACAAATGAAACGGGCAAGATGTTAGCAATTGAAAAATTAGGTAAAGGCTATATGGAGCTTTTGGTACTATCCTTGTGCTTTTTTTCTTGATACTTGTAATATTTTATGAATAAAAGTTAGGATTTTATAAATCTAAAATGTAGGGTTCCTTATAGCACAAAGGGACAGATGAAAATTCCAAGCACACACTCTGCAGCTGGGTATCATTAAGAATGATGTCCTGTTGTGACCAGATATTAAAAGTTTGCTCTGCCATGGTGAATTTCTATGGATTTGGGCAATAAAAGGAAACATTCTTCCAGTCTAGGATTTTATTATCATTCCTCTGAGAATGTATGCTTGGTCAGATATTCTTTATTTTGGCTCCAGGTCACCTGTAATTTCAGAATGTGTTTTGAAGTCAATTCATCTCTTAGCCCATCCAAATATTGAAAATGTCATTAAATTATGAAGTAGAACTGAAAAGATTTTTGTCTGGAAATTCTTTTAGTCCATTCCCATTTCCATTCATCACTGGGCAATTTTTACTTGAAATCTGAAATCTCTAATAAGCTTAGTCTCTTGATAGTTCAAACATGACTGCCCTGATTTAAAGTTTTTCTTTAATGATGTGATTTATGTGCTAACTTACACATATCTCAGCAGGTAGGGAATTCAAAGAACATTCATGACTTGGGGCTTTGGGAGAAATTATTTTATTTAGGCTCCATTATAAGTGGGGAAAGTAAGTCTTACCTCAGAGGGGATGATGAAAGAGATAGTTATCATTTGTGAAATGCCTCAAGTTCTTAAGATGAAAAGAGCCCTTTTGATGCATTAGACTGCCATTTGTATTATGGGCTTACATTTCTTTTACAGTATGTAGAGCACCGTCATTTTATTTTATTTTATTGATTGAGTTTGAGAGATAGAGAGATACAGATAGAGACAGAGAGATAGAGACAGAGATCTCTCTCTATCTATCTATCTATAGATAAGAACAAAGTGGTAGCAGCCCGATGCTGGAACAAGAAGGAGCAGAGGGAATTCCTACAGATAGAGAGAGAGATAGAGAGATAGAGAGATAAAGAGATAGAGAGAGAGAGAGAGAGAGAGAGAAATATCAATTTGTTTTCCCACCCATTCATGCAGTCATGCATTGGTTGATTTCTGTATGTGCCCTAGCCGGGGATCAACCCACCAACCTTGTGCATAAGTATGATGGTCTAACCAACAGAGCTTTCTGGCTAGGGATCATTTTAAATGAATTGTTCCTTCAGCAGCCTGTGAAGGTGGTTTTCTTATTTTTACAGATTAAAAAATTCATTTGCCTTTGGCCACAGGTAGTGTTTCTATCAGTAGAAGGAAGACATTTCTAGCCATGTTGCTTCTCCTTCCTACTCCCTGGCTGACTAAATGAGCTATTTTATTTTAATTTTATTACTTTACTTCTATTTTCATGTTATTATTTTAATGTTATTATACAAACTACTCTTGCCTTAGTACATCCTATGTAATAAAAGCCCAGAGATCAGAACCACCATGGCACCTCTCGGGGCTGGCCTCACCCCCAGCAAGTGGTTAGGTATAATCAGGTAGGTAGGTCAGAGGTTAGGGGTGATGAGGCAGGCAGGCAGAGCCCTGTAATCAGTTGCCTCAAAGAGGGAGACCCAGGCCACAGCCTGTGGGAGGGACACTCAGCAGCTTTGACGAGAGGCACTGGTGGTGGTGGACACTGCAGTGTGGGGCTGGTACCACAGAGGCTCCTGAGCAGGCATGGTGCCTGCAGGCCGGCCCAGGTCCCAGGGTCGCAGCCTCCCCTTGCAGCTTTTGCAGGGTTGGACTGCCACTCCTCCCAGTATGAGGCTGGGCAGATCCCAGACCCTTTCATGACTATGGGCTCTCTGCCAGGGCTCAGCCTCCTGACTCAACTCCCTAGCTTGGCCCTGACTGCAGAGGAGTTGAAATATGCTGACATCCACAACATTGGGGCCATGATCGCCCTTTGCACTTCCTGGAGGTGAAACTGGGCAAGAGGCCTCAACCTATAAAAAGTGAGCTAGATAAGGAAGAGGAGTGGAGGAAAAGACACTGGGAAAAGAACAAAGTGGTAGCAGCCCGATGCTGGAACAAGAAGGAGCAGAGGGAATTCCTACAGTGAGAATCTGAGAGGCTGGAGCTCATGAATGGGGAACTGAAAACCCAGATAGAGGAGCTGCAGCAGAAGTGGCAGCAGCTCATCCTGATGCTCAACCAGCTTTGCCTCACCTGCATCATCAGGACCAACAGCGGTAAGACCCCCGACTCAGAAGACAACCTACTGCTGGAGCAGCTGAACAAAAAATGACCATGGGCTAGGAGGAGGAAAAGGAGGAGAAGATGAGGAGAGGACAGAGGAGGAGGGTCCCAGAGGGCTCTTCCTTGCTGCATGCAAAACTCTTCAATGAGGCTCAGCACAGCCAGTATCAGCCAGGCTTTTTTTTTATGAAACTCAGATCAGACACATTAGGGGGAGAAACCCAGGCTTATGAAACCCAGGACCAAGTGCTGAGACCAAAGTAGTCTTGTGGGAGGGAGAGGGGCGCTGTTCTGCCTGGGGTCAGGCTTGTAGGAGGCAGGACAGAGGCTCTGGGCCAGAGAGATGCCCAATTAGGCAGCTGAGGGCACTTCTCCAGCCTCTCCGCCAAGGCACCCATCCAAAGGACCTCCAAGCAGCCAGGAAAAGCCATGAGTTGCACCCAAAATTAGGTTGAGTATGGAACTGAGAATAAAACTACAATCTGCCAGCCCCAGCCCTGACCCTGACTCTGATCCTGACCCTAATACAAGGCTGGAGAATGGCACAGTGCCAGGCCCTGCTGTACCCACCCACTGTGGTCCAGCTCAGTCCTGCCCGAGTGGCAGCCAGGATGCACCCTCACTGGCCCTGCTGGAGTTGCTGTGGGTATGAAGCATGGGTGCCCTTCCAAAGCACATACTCACTGAATGTTTACAGACTGGCTGTCCTGGCAGGGCTTTCAACTGCACGTGTTTTTTATACTTTCTTTTAAAAAATATATTTTACAAAAATAAAAGATTTTATACATATAAGCAATATAGAAGTTGATTTCTATAATCACTCGATGTAATACAGTATAAATATGCTATGGTTTGTTGTTATGAACAGATATTCAGCAGTTATGACCATTGCATGTAACTTCTAAGTACTGTAGTCTCTGAGTGTTGGGGGTGGCAGTGATGGGATGCAATGCATTTCCATCGTGGTAAACCCTTCTTAGTACTCAGTTCTGTATTGCTCAGTAAACATTACTCTTACTTAAAAGAAAAGAAAGGAAGAAGGAAAGAGAGAAAGAAAGAAAGAAAGAAAGAAAGAAAGAAAGAAAGAAAGAAAGGAAGGGAGGAAGGAAAGAAGGAAGGAAGGAAGAGGGAGGCCTAAGCCACCAGTCAGTGATGCTGTGGCAGTTGTATGGCTGGCCAGTGAATGCCCCACAGAGGGACGCCCAGGCTAGCCAAGCCATCACACCCCATTCCTATTGCCTGCAGAGGGAGGTGACCAGTGGCAGGGGAGGGTGGGTAGTGCTACACAGATAGTAAGCAGTGGCAGTGGATGGGGTGGGGCCAGCTGCCTGCAACCAGAAGAAGGATAGCCCCAGAATGCATGAATTTTCATGCATTAAGCCTCTAGTTTTCATAATAAAGGGCATTGTCCAATAAATTCTATTCCACTGTCTTAGTTTGTTCACGTTGCTGTAACAAAATACCATGGACTGGATAAGCTTATAAACAACAGAAATGTATATTTCACACTTCTGAAGCCTGAAAGTCAGGATGCCAGTACGGCTAAATTCTGACAAGATCACCCATCCCATTCATGAGGGTTCCACCCTCAGACCTAATTACCTCCTAGAGGCTCCACCTCCAAATTCTATGGGAGTTAGGATTTTGGAGGGACCACAAATATTTAGTCCATAACATCCTCTAATATTTACTGAGCATCTGTCATGTGCTAGTCCCTGAAAGTTGGTGGACAAATAGACCCAGTCACTATCTCATGAAGCTTAGAGTCCAGTGGAAGAGAAAGACGAGAAATAATCAGATAATAAATATTCCATTTTAAAGTTTGAAATAAGACAAACAGAAAGTAAAAGAAGAGAGCTGAGATTCTAAATGTGGGGTCTGATATAAATTAACTTCTATACAACCTTTCTAGTTCTGTTTGTAATAAATGTGATCACCTATTCTCCCATAGGTAAAATGTTTTAACCATACATTCATTTGTTAAAAACAGTGTATATAGGCCATAAAAAAGGTTCAGTCTGTTCAGTCTCATTCTGTTAGAAATTCTTCTTATTTTCTCAGTTTTAATATTTTTTGAGACTATGATGGGATGGAACATTGCAATTGTAGAAAAAAATTGCAAATGCTGAGCCAAAATTGGGTTTCATATATTTGATAGGTAAGATTCAAGAGAAAATTAAACATTTTTTGAAAAAAATAAACAAACCTACAGTAATAAATTTAGGGACAAAATATTTATAAGACTCACTGCAGTGCCTAAGAGAATCTCTAGTTATCATTTATTGAATGCTTTCTTTCTATAGATACTCAGATTAGTTCAAATAATGTGGAGCTGAGGTAAGGCCTTCAGAAAAATAAGGCAGTCAAGAATTTCTGCTCTGTGGAAGAGTGATCTCAAAGGGGTCCAAGAAATAGAACATTTAGGCCTCAGTAAGAACAGAACCCATAAACACTTGGACTTGAATGAATGGAAATTTTTTCTAGAGCCATAGTTCTTAAAGTGTGGCCTTTGGCTCCCCAGCATCAGCATCTTCTATGGACTTATTAGAAATGCAAATACAGCCCCTAACTTCACCCCACTGAAGCTGAAACTCTGGTGGTGAGACAAGCATCTGTTTTTGACATGCCTTCCATCTGCTTCTAATGCATGCTCAGATTTAAGAACAAACACCCTAGAAAGAAGTAGAATGAAGGCCCCTTCTTGATGTGGGCATGAAAACCTTAACTAAGGGGGTTCAACAGTGACAGGACTCAGCTACCATTCTTCTTTGGTTTTGCTTCCTTAGTTAACATGCATTCTGTTTTCTCTGTATGCCAATTTAAAGAAAGGATCTGATTGGTGCAATGTTGTTACCATCATTCCTGTTGGACAAAGTTCTAGAGCAGGCCTGTTCATAAGCCACCAACCAACCTATAAAATGGCTACTCGTAGGCCCGTGCCCACTGCTGGGGATCAAGCCCACAACTGGGCATGTGCCCTTGACCAGAATCAAATCCAGGACCCTTCAGTCCACAGGCTGATGCTCTTCAGGGAGCCAAACCGGCTAATGTGGAAGGTTGTATTAAAAAAAAATTAAGAGATGGATCTTGAAACAATTCCACCCACATTCTGATTTTCTATATCTGCTGCTGATACTGAATGATGTGGGGGGAATCCTCTTGCCCACAGGGTGCTGGGTGTGGGGTCCTTACAATATCTAGAAAAAAAGAATTGTCTGAGACTCTCACAGGAGAACAGGTGAGTTAAGTCCCTGGGTTTCCCAAGTCCCATTTCCTTTGTCAAGTCACAGAAAAAGTGTAGCTGGGGTTCCACTAGAGCTAAAACCAGAGCCAGTGTTCAGGATTCCCTCTGTGTTGGAGCTGGGTCCACCCAGCATCAGCTAGTTCCAGTCCATCAATCCATTGTGTGGGGGAACCACGTGGCTGTGGGCAATGGGGGCAAATGCAGGAAAGCAGGAGCAAAAGATCCTCACCAGCCCAGGGTCACGAGAATCCCAGAGAGCCAAGAGAGTGAATGTCTTTGTTTAGGGCAGTGGTCCTCAACCTTTCTAATGCCGCGACCCTTTAATACAGTTCCCCATGTTGTGGTGACCCCCAAGCATAAAATTATTTTTGTTGCTACTTCATAACTGTAATTTTGCTACTGTTAATGAGTCGTAATGTAAATATCTGTGTTTTCCAATGGTCTTAGGCTCTACAGCAGCGGTCAGGTTCTCAGGTGGTTGAGAACCACTGCTGTAGAGCCTAAGACCATTGGAAAACACAGATATTTACATTAAGATTCATTAACAATAGCAAAATTACAGTTATGAAGAAGTAACAAAAATAATTTTATGGTTGGGGGTCACCACAACATGGGGAACTGTATTAAAGGGTTGAGGCATTAGAAAGGTTGAGAACCATTGGGTTAGGGTGTTATGTATCCCAAATCTTGCAATCCTTGCAGTGGCCACACCCTTTATGGCCAACCATCTGTGTCCACAGGTGTGATTGATAGAAAGCACTTCCAATAGTTCCCTCACCTTTCCTGGGCATGTGTCTATATTCCCTTTGTGGACCTCTGGGGCATGTAAAGTTGCAGCTTCCTGGTGAAGCTGCCCAATGACTTGCCTAGAATGTCTGGCATTCCCTTTGCTCTGCCCCATTATTAATGACTAATTGCAATGGCATCACTGTTGCATATTTATTTTTTTAATTCAATGTTTTGGGATGACCTGCTGTATTTTTAGAGAACAGAACAGTATTTTTGAATTGTCATTACCCTTACCATCTATGATAGTTTCCTTTCACCAATTACAGAAGGCTCCATGTAAACAATGAACAGAATGTAGGGACTTATTAATGAAAGAGTCCAGGGTCCAGCCAATGTGGCTCAGTGGTTGAGCACTGACCTATGAACAGGAGACCATGGTTTGATTCTCAGCCAGGGCACAGGCCTGGGTTGCAGGCTGGTTCCCCATTGGGGGCCATGCAGGAGGCCAACCGATCAATGATTCTCTCTCATCATTGGTGTTTCTATCTTTCTCTTCCTCTCTGAAATCAATAAAAATATATGTGTTTTAAAAAATACTGCTTTTAAAAAAGAAAGAGTCCAGAGCAGGGGAGGGTTCAGGTGTGATTTGATTCTGAAGTTCACAATGTTTTGGGGGTTTCACTGCTCTTTTCCTTCACTTCTTTCAACTCTGGTCTCTTTTGAGTACTGGCCCCAGGCTGGCCTCCAGCATCGGTGACAACAATAGCCATCTCTGCAGCAGGCCCTATAACTGCAGCCTCACCACAGTAAGAATGAAGGGAGCATTTGTCCCAGCATTCTGAGCACAATCACTGAGGCTCATGCCAATGAACCAGCCTGGGTGACCCGAGTAGGTGCTGACTCAAGGGCTGGGACCCAGTGAATGACCCAGTGTATCCGCTCACCTGGGAGAGCTGCTCCTGCCCTGAGTCGGACAGCCACTCCCCCAGAACCACAGGAGTCTTCAGTGGGAGGCAAGGGCAGTTGGGCAGGAGGAGGGGGAAGGGAGGTGTGAAAATAAGGATTAAGTCTGTTACCCCAGGCCCAACAAACACAAATGAGGAATGGAGTCTAAAAGACTGATCTTTTGTCTTACAAAAATGAGGACTTGGCTAAGGCTCTGCCTTTGTCCCGGAGTAATGTTATACCTTCTTTCTTTCTCCCAGTGAGGGTGCCCTGGTGATCAGTCTGCTGGTAGACAGCAGGTCTCACACACCTGTGTTCTCGAAAGGAACGAACTGTTTTCACCTGACCCTCTCACTTCTTACTGCTGTGCCCATGAGCACCCATCCACGAGGGCCAGGGGATAAAGAGAACCTGCTCTGTCTCAGCCTCGCCAAGCTTCCAAGGTGCCATGTGGACTCTGCTCAGTGGGAGGAGCCCCCCACGGTCACTGTCAGCTTTTGTCTATGGCTTTGAAAGAGAAATCACAATACTGCCTAGTCTACTGGCCTTTTCTAAACCCAGAATTTGGCAGAGTCGGTCGGCTATTCACAAAACACAAGTCGAAGCCTCCCTATTGGAGCTGTCATGTGGCTGTCAGATGCTTGAGTTGCTAGCCAGCTGGCCAGCCGGCCGATTACTACAAGTGATGCCCTTGCTGCAGGCCTCACTCAGGGCAGGAGCTAGGGTGCAGCAGTGGGCTCCATAGGGCCTCAGATCCTGGGGGCTGGCTCCAGCGAAAGAAAACAGACTGGACACACATTTACTTAAACAGTTACATAATAGGAACTGTGCAGACCTGGTAGGATGTGTCCCTGTTCATAGCTTCCAGCTGATCAAGGATGCTTTCCCCTCATTCTTTACAAACAGAATGCCTGCACCAGTTATTTCTTAGAACTGGCGCTGTCTCCTTCTACCCCTTTGGATACACACTGTCCCCATTATAGCAAATGCTCACCAATACCCCACAGTCTCATGCCCCTTCACCAGGTTGACCTCCCCTTCTTCTTTGGATTTCATTTTAAACTGTTTGCTAAGATTTGGTATCCTTTTTGGAGCTTCAGCCCCATCTGTGTTTCCCTCTTGGCATCTGGACCACTCAGCACTAGCCATCTCTCTGGAAGATGCTTGCTTACCAGCTGAACGGTCTGTGAAGGAGACAGCCTTGTCTATCCTTTCCAGCTCTGTGTGCCCATCACACCAAGCACACTCTGACCTCAGGACTCTGCCTGGAGCCCTGTCTCCCCGGGAGCCATTGGGTTCCATCTCACTGCCCTTATGTCTCAGCTCAGACATGACCTTCTTCATGAGGCTTTCCCTGACCTTACACGTACAGCAAATCCACTGTGGGCAGCACGAGTCCCTGTTTCCCTCCATACCATCTCTTCCCCTTAAAGACTCTATTCAGTGGTTCTCAACCTTTTTTAATGCTGTGACCTTTTAATACAGTTCCTCATGTTGTGGTGACCCCCAATCTTAAAATTATTTTCGTTGCTACTTCATAACTATAATTTTGCTACTGTTAATGAATCATAATGTAAATATCTGTTTTCCGATGGTCTTAGGCGACCTTGCTAGCAGTTTTCAACCTGTGGGTTGCGACCCACAAGTTGAGAACCGCTGCTGTAGAGCTTAAGAACATCAGAAAACACAGATATTTACATTATGATTCATAACAGTAGCAAAATTATAGTTATGAAGTAGCAACAAAAATAATTTTAAGATTGGGGGTCACCACAACATGAGGAACTGTATTAAAAGGTCAGAGCATTAAAAAAGGTTGAGAACCACTGCAAGTCTATGTTCTCATTCATGTATTGCTCCACAAAAATATAAGCTCTGTGAGAATGAAGCTCTCCATTTATTAGACTGTTTTTCCCCTAGTAGCTCACATGCCTGACAGGCATCAGAAGTTAAGTAAATTTTTATTCAATGAAAGGTGGAATTAGTACCTAGTGCTTAGCAGATTGTTAGCACATAGCAGGCACTCAATAAATATTTCTGAATGAATAAATGCCTGAACTCAGCAATACAGATACTACTAACATGAATACAGGAGCCTTACCCGAGTTGGTGGAGTTAGAAGAACAAGGGGATCTTAGCCATTTGATTGTGTTAATACAATAGGTCAATCCGTTACAGCTGTGGTAACAGTAGAATGTATGTCAGGGATGGGAACTCCTGTTTCACCCTTCACTTCCCAGATACCCCTCTGACCCACTCTGCTGCTCTTCACCACACATCTATTTACTCAGTGGGCAGCTTTTGTCATCTTGCAGTTTGTTGCCAAGAACAGAGATTAAAGGTGTCCCAGGTTCTGGCTGGGTAACTCAGTTGGTCAGAGTATTGTCCTGAAACTGCAAGGTTTCAGGTTCAATCTCCAGTCAGGGTTCAGGGCACATGCAAGAGGCAACCAATGAATGGGTAAGTGCAACAACCAATCTCTCTCTCTCTCTCCCTCTCTCTCTCTCTTTCTCTCTCCTAAAAATCAAATTTTAAAAAAGTGTCCATGGAGAAATTAGCTCACTGGAAGCCAACCCCTGAAGCTATTCCCAGCACTCCTCCACTCCCAGGAGAGCAGAGGGGGGATAAGCAAAGGTAAAGGGCTGGGTTCTAGAACTATGTTCTCTTCCTAAGGCTAATTGTGTGGGTAGAGGAGCTGTGCATAGTATAGAGCAGGGAGTCCTGTGGACCTTCTAGGAGATTAATTTCACCTGATGTGGCTTTTCGGTTGCTAATGCAGCTACACAGTTTCTTTTGGAGTTGTTTTAGGATTTACTCCATAAATTACCGGGCAGTGTGCCAAATGCAAATACAAGGAGAAATAGCAGCCCTGATATCCCTGGTGACACCTTAGTTATCTTCAAGGGAAAGGGAAGAATAGGTATCTTTTTTCTTAATAAAGTCTTTCCCATGAACTCCTAGATTCCATAACTGCTCTTACTTGGTAACAAGTTGGAACCAGCCTAGAAATTTCAGTAATAGCAGTGAAACAAAGTTTATTATAACTTCCCATAATAGGTACAGTGGATTGCTATTCTCCTGTGGAGACTATTTTAAAGACCTGTTCACAGTATCCTGTTCTTGGGATGTAGAAAGCCAAATATGGAGAGAAAAATCTGATTATCTCCCTAAACCCAGATCATGTTCTTTTTTTTAATTAATTTTTTTATTAATTTTTATTAATTTTTTATACATATCTCCCCATTGCGCCCCCTCCCTCCCAGGCATACCCCAACCTCCCAGTGTCTGTGATCATTGATTATGCTTATATGCATGCATACAAGTCCTTTGACTGATCACTTATCTACCTCACCCAACTTTAATCTTTCTGCTGTAATGTCACAGACTGTTTGATGCTTTATGATTTTTGTCCTCCTGAGAATTATCAGTCCACTCCCTTTCTGTGCTCCTGGTTCTATTATATTCACCAGTTTATTCTCTTGATCAAATTTTTAATTCACTTAATTTTTAGATTTACTTGTTGATAGATATGTATTTGTTGTTCATAATTTTTTGGCTTTTACCTTTTTCTTCTTCCTCCTCTAAAAGAGTACCTTTCAGCATTTCATATAATACTGGTTTGGAGTGATGAACTCCTTTAGCTTTTTCTTCTCTGTGAAGCTCTTTATGTGCTCTTCAATTCTGAATGATAGCTTTGCTGGATAGATTATTCATGGTTGTAGGTTCTTGCTATTCATCACGTTGAATATTTCTTGCCACTCCTGTCTGGCCTGCATCATTTCTGTTGAGAAATCAGCTGACAGTCATATGGGTGCTCCCTTGCAGGTAATGAACTGTTTTTTTCTTGCTGCTTTTAATATTCTCTCTTTGTCTTTTGCTCTTGGTATTTTAATTATGATGTGTCCTGGTGTGGTCCTCTTTGGATTCCTTTTATATGGGGTTCTGTGTGCTTCCTGGACTTGTAAGTCTATTTCTTTTATCAGATGTGGGAAGTTTTCAGTCATTATTTCTTTAAATAGATTTTCAGTACCTTGTTCTCTCTCTTCTTCTGGCACCCCCACAATTCTGATGTTGGTATGCTTGAAGCTGTCCCAGAGGCTCCTTACATTATCTTCACATTTTTTGGATTCTTTTCTCTTCTTGCTTTTCCAGTTGAATGTTTTCTGCTTCTTTATATTTCAAATTTTTGACTTGATTCTTGCCTTTCTCTAGTCTGCTGTTAGGACTCTGTATAATAGTTTTCATTTCAGTTAGTGTATGTTTAATTTCTAGTTGGTCCTTTTTCATCTTTAGTTGGACCTTTTCCATCTCTAGTTGAATCTTTTGCATCTCTAGTTGGTCCTTTTTCATCTCCTCTTTGGGTCTCACTAAATTTATCCAACTTTTCTAGCATATTCTTGAAAAACCTTATAAGCGTGGTTTTGAACTCTATATTCAATCGTTTTTTTTCCTCCATTTCTTTTGTTTGTAATCCCTTCCCTTGTCTCGGCATTTTTACTATGCCGGGGAAACTTCTGTGTTGAATTCAGCTTTATAATACCTGACGTGCAAAGCCGCAGAAGCCTCTGTTGAGCTTCGGAGGGGTGGAGTCTCAGGGCTTAAGGGACCCCAGGGTTTCTCCTGAAACAGGGGCTTAATGGAGTCAGAAGTGGCACAGTTGGGAGGGTCTGTCTCCCACCCACTCTCGAAAGCCAGCGGCACAATCAGCAGTCTGTCCTGCTTGCAGTGCCGTGTGCACCACCAGGCTTTTGATCTTTTGCAGCTCCCCTAAATTTCCGTGCACTTCTCCCTTTTCACAGTCCAAACTCCCCCCCGTATGAGTTTCGGCTGGATCTGGGGTTTAGTGTCATAGGATAAGGGGTTCAATGCCTTTGAGAGTCTCCGTTTCCCTCCCGCCAGAGAAAGCCAGCCAGGTTCTCAGGCACCCGCTCTCTCCGCAAGCGCTTGTCTCCGTACCTCAGCTTTTTGCAGCTCCTCCGGGTCTCTGTGAGCTCCTCTCTTTCCTTCTAGTTGTAGAACTTCCACTCAGCCAGCCTTCCCATGGTTCTGGATGATGTCTGCTCTGTCCTTTTGTTGTAGTCTCGAAATTGTTGTGCGAGGCAGCAGTGTAGGTGTTTACCTATGCCGCCATCTTGGATTCTATTCCAGATCATGTTCTTTTGTTGTTGTTATTGTTAATCCTCACCAGAGGATATATTCCCATTGATTTTTTAGGGAGAGTAGGAAAGAGAGAGAAACATTGATATGAGAGAAACAAATCAATTGGTTCCTTTCTGCATGAGCCCTGAGTGGGGTAGAGCCTGCAATCATGGTATATGCCCTTGACCAGGATCAAACCCAGGACCCTTTGGTCAATAGAACAACGCTCTAAACAGTGAACCAAATTGGCTAGGGTTATACGCCTGTTTTCAATGCTTATGGGTATATATCCAGGAGTGGAACTGCTGGATCATATAGTTATTCTAAGTTTACTTATTGAGGAACTGCCAAACTGTTTTCTATAGTGTTGGCATCATTTTATAGTCTCACCACCAATGTATAAGGGTTCCAATTTCTTCATATCTGCACCAACATTTGTAAATTTTCATTAGGAAAATTATACCCACTCATCCTAGTGGGTATGAATTGGTATCTTATTGTGATTTTGATTTGTGTTTCCCTAATGCAGTGGTCGGCAAACTCATTAGTCAACAGAGTGGCAAACAACGGCTCGCTAGCCGCATGTGGCTCATGAGCTGTGGTTTGCGGACCACTGCCTTAATGGCTAATGACATTAAACAACTTCCATGTGCTTCAGAGTGTTTTAGTTTTAGAATAGCTTTAGATGAACAGAAACCAGCAAAGATTATATTACAACGTTTTAAGAGCATAATCTCTACATCAAATATAATGGAAGACATCTCTAGCCCTCCTCTACTTCTTCCAAAGGTTTTGAGAATTTTGATAGAGAAATGCGTCATTGGGGAACATTATAGTTATTGACAAAGGCTCTGATACATTGTTTATTTTGCCTACAAAATGGGTAGATAGTATTACAGTGACATTAGAAATTAACAAAGGAAGGTACATAGTACAGTGATTAAGAACATAGTCTTACTCACACAGGTTTGAATACTGGTTGTATCAACTCAGACAAGGTACTTTATATTTTTGACCCTTAGTCTCTTCTTCTGTAAAATAAGGATAAGCATCTACCTCATAGTATCATTATGAGGATCAAGTGTGAAAACTTTTTGAAAGTACTTACCTCCAGTATTTGGTACTCAATAAATGAGACATATACTTTGTTTGCTTACTTTAAAAAAATATGTTTTTATTGATTTCAGAGAGAGGAAGGGAAAGGGAGAGAGAGATAGAAACATCAATGATAAGAGAGCATCACTGATCTGCTGCCTCCTGCATGCCCCCTATCAGGGACAGCTCACAACCAGGGCAGGAACTCCAACAGGGAATTGAACCATGACCTCCTGGTTGATGGATTGAACCTCAACCACTGAGCAACACAGGCTGGGCTGCTTGTTTGCTTTTTAAAGCAAGAGCAATCACCTAATTTGTGTTCCTGTGTTTGGTCAGGATCCAAGGGAGGCCATCATTCATTCATGCATGTATTCATTCATTCTTCAATATGTACTGGGCCCATAGTATATGTCAAATGGTGGACAAGAGACTACAAAGCTGAATAGTAGACAAAATCAGAGGTTTAAAAACAGAGAACCTAGGATCAAATCCCAACTGACACTTCCTATGTGTCCCACCTGTCCAAGTTACATAGTCTTGTCAAGTGTCCATTTCCTTGCCTGTAAAATTGGAAATACTAATGCTCTCAGCCTTATAGAGAGGATTAAATAAATGCATCATCTAAGTTTTAGATGCACCAAAGCATCTGCCACAATGACCACTCACTTAAAAAATGTTAACCATCATTTCTATTATGATCATCATTTTGATTAAGACAAAGATAAATTATTGTGAAGATTTAATGAGACAATAATGGAAAGACTTAAGAGTGCATAACATGACTGTAAATAAATGTTATAAATATTATTCTTTTTTTTTATTTGTTTTCAACCATTTAAAAATGTCAAACATTCTTAGCTCACTGGTCATAAAGACAAAGGTTAAGGAATGGACTTGGCTGTGGGCCATAACCCTGGTGCAATGCATCGACACAGACAAGTATGATTCCATGAAACTTTCATTTCAATAATATGTTTACACTAGAGACCTGGTGTATGAAATTTGTGCATGGGGCGGGGGTCCCTCAGCCCAGCCTGCACCCTCTCGCAGCCTGCCTGATTGCTCCTAACCACCTCTGCCTTGGCCCTCACCATGGCAGCTTCGTCCAGAAGGAATGATATCTAGAAGTTCCTTTGGCTGTCCTATCTAATTAGCATATTATGTTTTTATTATTATAGATGTGTATGTGTGCTGGGTAGAGAAACAAAATGCATTCCTTAATCTAACTGCAATAAGAAAACATAACCTGAAAAAAAGAAGGAAAGAAAACAGTAACCTTGAGAAGGCTTTCACAATTTGGGAGTAGCCAGGAAATTCCCGCTGCACAGCTTTGCCGGTTTTAGGCTTTAGTGGTTGTCAGTTCAAAAGGGAAAGTCATAACAAGATAATATGTTAAAATAAAATTGATAACTTAAAGGGAAATTGAGTTTAGTCTAAAACAGAGTAGTCTAGGATTTAAGTTAAAAAAAGAAAAGAAAAAAAGAATTGCTATCTTTCTAGGTTTTGCTCCATCTCTCAGCTGTGAGTATTCCCAGCACTCTCAGGATTCTAGAGGAAAGGTCAAAAGAACAAGGTCAAATATCTGAAAAATGCAGATGCTGTGAGTTTGGGAGCAGAAACATTCCCAAGCGTATGCCAGCTTGTGCATTCACTAAAGCAGAGGGCTAATTTAATATTTAAAACGGCAGCGTCTTCCAATATTTAGCTTAATTTGGCAGTTCCCTGCTGCAGGTAAAACCCTTGGGGTCCCGAGACTCACACACTGAGTTTCTCAGCCAGAGTGTCTGGAGTGCAGAACACAAACACTACATTTAGGCACTGACTACCTTGGGGATGTTGCTCTTACCCACTCTGGGTTTGGCTGAGCCATAAAACTCTAGGAACGTGCTGAATCTGGAAAGTAAATAATACATTTTGGGGGAGCCCTCACTCATCTGGCTACAAGATTTTGTGGGAAACAATTTCCCAAAGATGGCACAGGTCAAGGATTAGGGTTTCTCAGATATCAGATTGCTTAATTATCCAAAACTCCACCTCTTGTTTGCTGGATCAGCTTTGTGGAAGACAGTGCTGTGCCTTATGGAGCCACATATTCACACTGAGGGTGACTGTACCCATCTGAGAATTCCATGAATGGCTCCAGTAAAACACACCTTTGAGTACCATAATGTGATCGTAAAACTGGACTTTGTCTTTCACTCCTTAAAACCTTGCTAAAATAAATTAGAGTGGGAGGGGGCAAGACTTTTTTCTCCCAGTGGCCCCTTTAGTTTCGGAGGCTATGTTTACAGGTTATAACCCTCCTTAATGAGCTGTCCCCCAGGATCACACCGGCTCCCTGTTATTGAACTTACCAAACATAATTGTTTTCTTGTCCGAGGATCCAATTAGGAGGTAAACTTCCTCCAGAAAAAAAAAAAAGAAAGAAAAAGTATGTCTTTTAGTTTTGTACTATCAGTGCCTAGTAAGAATTGACAAAATGAGTATTTAGTCAACATTTGTTGAAGGAATGAAGGAATGAAAATAATATACCAACTGTCATGTGCCATCTTGGAACATTTAATTCTCTTCTCCAGTGTAGCCTCAGAGAAAGTAGGATTCATTTCGGGACATTTGAAATAGGCCTTATGTAATTTAACAAAACATCCGTATTCAAGAAGTAAAACCCTTGACTGGCTTCCTTTGTAGAGGGTTCAATCCTGCACAATTGACAGCTTCAGCATTTCTTCAAAATATCTACCAAAATGTGGGCCAGCCCTTGAAGCTTTGATTGGAATCAAACTCTCACCACACTTGAATTCTTGGAACTCTTAACCACAGGAAAGGCAACCTCAATAAGAGCCCATAGAGGACACATCTTGTTGAGGTTCCTGGCATGGTCCCAAGTCCACACATGCTCTGCTGTGCTTCATCAGGCAGCTGACGGTGCTAGTGACTCACTTGCGTTTATTGTCAAAGCCACTGAAAAGCAGGCAGGTTCTACCTCTACTCTCAACAACTGAAACTGAAAGCAGTAGAAAACCAAGGTGAACACCTAAACTGCTGCTTCGAATAACAGTTTCAAAACTACAACTAAAAGACAGAATGGACATCATCCAGAACCACCGGAAAGCTGGCTGAGTGGAAATTCTACAACTAGATGGAAAGAAAGGGGCTCATGGAGACTCAGAGGAGCTGCAAAAAGCTGAGGCATGGAGACATGCGCATGGCAAGGACGGGTGGCTTCCTCTAGTGCAGTGGTTCTCAACCTGTGGGTTGTGACCCCTTTGGGGGTTGAACGACACTTTCACAGGGGTCACCTAAGACCATCGGAAAACAGATACTTACATTATGATTCATAATAGTAGCAAAATTACAGTTATGAAGTAGCAATAATTTTATGGCTGGGGTCACCACAACATGAGGAACTGTATTAAAGGGTCACGGCATTAGGAAGGTTGAGAACTACTACTCTAGTGGGAAGGAGACCGAAACTCCCAACAGCACTGAACCCCAATTTGCACTGAACCCCAGTCCTGGGTAAGACTCATACTGCGAAGTCTGGACTGTCGTGAAAAGGGAGGAGTGCACGAAAATTTAGGGGAGCCATGAAGGGCAGAGATCTGGAGGCATGTGCATGCACGTGCAAAGAGGACTAACTGCTGATTGTGCCGCTGGCTTTCTCTAGCCAGAGGAAGACAGACCCTCCCAACTGCGCTGAAATCCAGTTCCAACTGCACTGAACCCCAGTTTCGGGTGAGACCCTGGGGACCCAGACTCATACAGGTCTCCAGAGTGCATGGAAACTCAGGGGAGACATGAAAAGCAGAGGTCTGGAGGCACAAGCATGCTCACAGAGAGGGCTGCAGCGATTACCGAGGGACAGTGAGACCCAGGGGCCGCATAGGAAAGGGCTGACCGGAAGACAAGGCTGTCTGCTCAGCCCTGAGACTCTGCCCCATCTAAGAGGCTTTTGCAATTTTGCAAGACTTGTACAATAAGGCTGACTCCAGCACAGAAGTTCTCCCAGTGTAGACACAGCTGATCCTCAGAATCAATTGGCTTGGAGGTCAATTCCCCCCAATGATACCAACAACAATCAAGACTTAACTACAACAAGGCTGTACACACAGTCCACAAAGGATGTACCAAGAGTGTCCACCTTGGGGAGGCAGACCTCCTGGACCATATAGGACACCTAGCACACAAAGTTACTCTACCAACTTAAGGAAGCAGCAAAAATGCAGAGACAAAGGAACAGATCACAAATAAAAGAAATGGAGGAAAACAAATGACTGGACATAGCGTTCAAAACCATGATTATAAGGTTTTTCAAGAATTTCCTAGAAAATATGGATAAATTTAGCCAAACCCAAAGGAGATGAAAAGGACTAACTAGAAATTAAACATACACTGACTGAAATAAAAAATATTATATAGAGACCTAACAGCAGACTAGAGGAAGGCAAGAATCAAGTCAAAAATTTGAAATACAAAGAAGAAAAAAAACTCACTTAACTGGAAAAGAAAAAAAGAAAAGAATCCAAAAATTGGAAGATAGTGTAAGGAGCCTCTGGGACAACTTCAAGTGTACCAACATCAGAATTATGGGGGTGCCAGAAGAAGAGAGAGAGCAAAATACTGAAACTCTATTTGAAGAAATAATAACTAAAAACTTCCCACATCTGGTGAAAGAAATAGATTTACCAGTCCAGGAAGCACACAGAACTCCAAACAAAAGGAATCCGAAGAGGACCACACCAAGACACATCATAATTAAAACACCAAGAGCGAAAGACAAAGAGAGAATATTAAAAGCAGCAAGAGAAAAACAGTTCATTACCTACAAGGGAGTACCCATATGATTGTCAGCTGATTTCTCAACAGAAACTATGCAGGTCAGATGGGAGTGGCAAGAAATATTCCAAGTGATGAATAGCAAGAAGGTACAACCAAGATTACTCTACCCAACAAAGCTATCATCCAGAATTGAAGGTCAGATAAAGAGCATCACAGATAAGAAAAATCTAAAGGAGTTCATCAACATCAAACCAGTATTATATGAAATGCTGAAAGGGACCCTTTAAGCAGAGGAAGAAGAAGAAAAAGGTAAAGATAAAAATTATAAACAACAAATACACATATATCAACAAGTGAATCTAAAAATCAAGTGAATAAAAAATCTGATGCACAGGATAAACTGGTGAATATAATAGAATCAGGGGCATAGAAAGGGAGTGGACTGACAATTCTCAGGGGGAAAGGGGTGAGGGGGGTTAAGGAGAGACTGGACAAAAATCATACACCTATGCATGAAGACAATGGGAGGGAGGTAAGGCAGAGGGAGTGGTGAGAGCCAGGCGGAGGGAGCTATTGGGGAAAAAAAGAGGAACAATTGTAATAATCTGAACAATAAAGATTTATTAAATAAAAATTAAAAAAAAAGAAACTGAAAGCAGTAATACGGATAGAAATTTCTTGGTTGCTTTTTCAAACCGCTAGTGAGAATCTCCTTTCTTCTGACATTGCTAAACCTGGATGATGACAGCTGCCCTGGCTACCTTCCCTGGCTGTCTGTTGAAGGCCAATCTGGTTGGAGTAGGAGAGGATGTAGGCGACAGAGCAAAGAAGAACTGAGAGATATGGAGAAAACTGAGGACAGAGCCTGAGCCTCTTCATCTAGAGATGCTAAGAATTAGTTCACTTCCAGTCTTGCCAGTCACATGGGGGAATATATTGACTTTTTGCTTAAGCTAGTTCAACTGGGTTTCTGTCACTGGAAATCAAAATATCCTAATACAAAAATAATTACTTTAGTCCCATTCTAAATGATCATTAATAGGACCTTGGTTGAACACATTTCGAAACATTCAAAGAATGAAATATTGTTCAGCTACTTTTAAAAAATATATTTTTATTAATTTCAGAGTAGAAGGGAGAAGGAGATAGAAACATCAAGGATGAGAATCATTAATTAGCTGCCTCCTGTACGCCCCCTACTGGGGATTGAGCCTGCAACCCAGCATGTGACCTTGACCAGAATTGAACCTGGGATCCTTCAGGCCAACACTCTATCCACTGCGCCAAACCAGCTAGGGCTTGTTAAGTTATTGAAAGTGATAAATGTAGGCTCATGTTTATAAATAGGAAACTAATAATATTTTGGTGAGTGAAAAAGGATGAGAGAGAAACTCTATGTGTACATATTTATATTGACCAAAATCCAGGAGATATATCCAAATGTAAAAAGTAGTTATCTCTAGGTAATAGAATTTTTAATATATTATGATCCAAGAACCTAAGTATTTTGAGCTTTATTTTTAATAATTTAATTCTGCCTTTTTACTTTAATAATTGTTTGAGAAAAACATATTAGCAGGGTTATTTTAAAAAAAGTTTTTATTGATTTCAGAGAGGAAGGAAGAGGGAGAGAATCATTGATTGGCTGCCTCCTGCATGTCCCTACTGGGCATGTGCCCTGACTGGGAATTGAATGATGACCTCCAGGTTCACAGGTTGATGCTCCATCATTGAGCCACACCAGCAGTAGAGGAATTTTTAAAATATGAACATTCCACCCTTAACTTCAATCTGAATCTTATTCTTCTTCTCTCGTTCGGTTCTGTTTTGGTGGAGTGAATTGTTAAAGATACTCAGTGAGGAAGAAGAGAGGGAACAGCTTCAATAATAAAATTCTGTATTGTTTAAGCACTTGTCATGTTTAAGCACCTGCCATGTTCAATTTATTATATTGTCATAGAGTTGGTAGGAAATGGAATAAAAGAGATACAAATGTCTGTAATCAAGAAAAAGCAAATGTCCTGTTCTTAAGAAAATTAACAATATCAACAGACATATTTTCAGTAGAATTATGCAGGATAAAATGCTAATTTGGGAAACTAGTGTTTTATGCAGCGGAATCATTTGGGAAGTTTTAGGAGAGATTATCATAATGTGTTCATGGGTTTCTGCAACTATCATCAAATCTCAAATCTTCCATTTGCCAACATTCATTTCTCCTATAGAAGTGAACCAGCACGTTAGCCAGGGTTAAACTCTCTTCCTAGAGTCCCTTCTCTGGGATATTAAAATAGTAGTTTACGTGTGGTGCTGGAAAGGTCACAAGAACGAACATTGTATTTATTCTTGTCTAGCAGAAAGTACTGGAAGGAGAAAGACTATGTCAGACAATGCTATCCCTCTGTCTCCCTTGAGGAATCCAGTGTCCTCCCTACCTACCTTTACCTTGGCTCCTGCCACCAAATCTAACTAGCTTTGCATCGGAACGATGGCATCAGCCTCCTCCTTTGCTCTGACTCACCAGTTTGAAATCAGTTTCATATTGAATATGTACAATGTACTTATATTGATATCTATAATATATGCCTCCACTGGCATTTTTCGGAAATTAAAAGCTAACCAATTTATAAGTTTTTCTTTGCCCCACAGCTCACCAACTTATTTCCCAACCTCACATTTTTAGAAAAATGAGGTAAAATTGCACTTTAAACTGTTAAATATAAATTTGTTTAATCACATATGGAAAAATTTGGGAAGAAATATTTTTGGGAGAAAGAAAGGAAATGCACATTTAATAATTGTGGGTTTCTCCCTTCCCCTTAGTGGAGTTAGCTATATGAAAATAAGGTTATAATCTCTGCAGTGTTATCCTTTGGTTCTCACTGAATCCGCTGTGCTTATTAAGAGTTCGCTGCTGAAATGCTAATGCAATAGCAGTATAAGGATGTTTGGCATGCCACCTGTACCACAGCCCATAGATCTCCAAACACTTCAGAAATGTTTGCAAATTAATCCTCCTTACATTTCAGCAAATTATTCTCTCTTCAAAGCCCACAGATAGGAAACAGATTAGATTCCTGAGTGGAACACTAGGAGGGTGACTTAATTAGTGTGCCCACACTCCGTGGTAGTAGTCTCAAGCACCAAAAAAATGCTGCTAGCCAAACATGCTGAGTGTAGGTGACCACACTCTCCTAGCACAGTTTTCTGAGCAGGGTTTGGGACATGCCTCTGGGCTCACCCCCTCTCTTTGTTACTTCCAAGCTCATGAGCAAGTTTCTTCCCTTGCTTCACTTTCCTCAACTATAAAATCTAGGTCATACCTGCTTTACATGGTTGTTGTGATGATTAAACAAAATAATGCACATAATTATCCTGGCATCCAGGGTAAGCCTCAAAGTTAGGTATTTATGGCATTATTCTCCCCACTGGGATTATTACCAAAGGCACAGCCTAAGTGGGAGAAACCAGAACACTAGGATCCCACTTTACATCTCTTTGAGAAAAATCAACTTCACAATGAGGTAACTATAAACTCTTTCAAGAAAACAATCTATAAGTATCTTGGTTTTAGCCACCACACTAGGTCCCTGGGACACAAGAAATGCAAAATATTCAGTTAATAACTCATTCTTGAATTGCCCTCCTTAAATGTCAAAGTGCTCCTCTGTGGGGGATGTGCCCCACATTGGGAACCACTGCTCTAGAGGAAGATGTGGACCACATGTTTATTCTCCAAAAGGGTCTGTGATGTAAAAAATGCTCAGGAATCAAGTTGCTAGACCTGTGGCCCTTATGTTGTGTATCAGCACCACTTAAGAGAAACCTTAAAAGTCCTGAGATTCTGATAGGCTGGCTGGCTGTTGTGCTTGGGGATGACGATTTTGAAGTTCCTACTCATTGGTTCCAGTCAAGTGTTTGAGAACTGATTGCTTCTGAGCAAAGAGCATGGAGACCAAGTTCTCCTCAGCAAGATGAGCCAAGGAACACGGGCCACTTTCTTCTTTCACAAGTTCTATTAGGCAGTGGGGTTTTCAGTTCTGGATATCTCAAGAGAGAAGCATCCATATTCTTCCCTGATTTCTATTAGCTTACATAGCACCCTCCAAACAGTGCTTTAAAACTAGTTAAATGTATTCCTATATACTGGTTTAAGTTTTAGAAAGGAGAGGAATATTATCTTCAGCTAACTTGAAACCCCAAATTATTTCCCAATTCTCTTTCCACATACTACTACTACTGGTATATGTTTTTATTATTCGCCACTTAAAAGTATTCACTTTACAAGCTGGACACTTTACAAATGTTCCTCTATGTACTATCCTAAAAATCTTGTGCAGTATTGTTATATTCACTTAACAGGGGATAGCAGGAGACTCCGAGAGGTCACAGAGCTTGCTCAAGCTCACACAGAGATTGGACCCATGGGCGCCTACACCCAGATCTCAAGCCGGCCCTTCCACTCACCTCCCTTATTTAGCACTTGGCCTCTCTCCTGTGACCAAAGAGGAACAAACAAGTTATAAATCACTGAGGAAAAATTTGCTGGGGAGACTCTACCGCCCAGGCCGATGTGGGGAGTGTTGGGGAGGGCGGCCTTCCCTGCGCGGGGAATTCTTTGTCCGAAGCTCCCAAGCTGGGGACCTCGCTCGCTCCACCTCCACCACCGCCGGCCCCGGGCGGTGAATTCCGAGGTGGCTGCCGCGCCCGAGCCCACGCTCCCGCGGGCGCCGGAACACGGTGTGAATCCCAGACCCGGGTGATCCTCATCTCCCGGCCGGGAGTGGGTCCACAGGCTTCCCGCTCAGCCAGGACTCTGAGCCCCGGGCAGATGCCCGACTCCAGAAATCTTTGCTGGAAGGGCAGTTAAAAAGCCCCCAACCTCCTCTGACCATCTGGCTCCTTCCCCTGGTCTATAGTTTCCTTGTGTCCTGAAAAAGTTGGTCCCAGAGTTTAAGGGTTCGGGCATATATGTGTGTGGCATGACATTAACAGGGTCCCCGTTCGGGGGTTATGCGGGCCCTCGTCCTCCCCAAACTCCCTTTGCCAGAGACGCTGGCAAGACCCGCTCTTAGATCCGACCCCTCGGGTGCAGTGCTGGCGGGAGCAGGCGTCCATCCAGGGGTCCGGCACAGGGGACTGGAGAGAAATGTGGGGGGTCGGGTGCGTGGGGGCGGCGGACAAGCTGGCTGGGTGTCCCACAGTGTGGCCAGCCGCTGACCAAAGGCGATTATAAGGTTTAGGCAGGCAAGAATGTGTGAGCGAGCGCGAGGGTGTGTGTGAGCTTCCCCAACCCCCACCTGTTTGAAATGGTTTCAAAATGCCAAAACCGGATTAATCGCGTTTCAAAAGTTGCAAACAGTTGGAGTAAAACTCGTGTGCATCCCCTAGCTCCAAGGGGCTGTGCTGCGTCTAAGGCCCTGAAAGAAAAGGAGGAATAAGAGGGGTGTATGAACGGGGATAATTTGCCTCCTCTTGGAAGGTCGGTTTTAGGACCCAAAGGGAATCACATTGGAATCTCTCCCTTCAGGAGGGAAGGAGGGGGCGGGCGGGCGGCCGCGGGGCGCATGCGCGCGCGTCTCCTCTCGCCGGCCACTGCGCCCGGCGGCGCGGAATAGAATGAACTGTAACAAAACAAGCCGAGCCTTTGTATCTGCTTAAAGGGGCCGCTGACGCTTCCCTCCGGCTCCCCCCACCCCTGGCGCCCAACCCCCGCTCTGCGACGGCGTCTCCAGAGCTCCCAGCAACTGGCCGGACGGGCTTCCCTCACCTTCAGGAACTGCCCGCCGGCGAGGAAGGCAGAGCCGGGCGGGCGTTGAAGTGGAGACTCCGCGTTTCTAAGAGGCAAGAAGGAAGGAAGGAAGGAAGGAAGGAGGGAAGGAGGGAAGGAGGGAAGGCAAAAATAACCGGCGCGGCGCAGAGCGGACTCTGGTCCCGGGGAGCGCGGCCGGGCGCCGAACGTGGACCGAGAAGCGCCGGAATGCAAACAAAGCTCGCGGGCGCCGGTGCAGAGCTCGCGGGGGAGCCCAGAAAGTTTGTTTTATGATGGCTTGAGTCGGAGTGTGTGCAGGGAGCGAGGCTGCCAAGTTCTCTCTCCCGCGGCGTCCTTTAGAGGGAGATGTCTCTCCCATGAACCAGCGGGGGCTGGGGGCTGTGCTGCGGGGGCACCTGTCTCTCACGTTATTGTTTTTGTTTTGGGGGGAGGAGGGGTTTAACTCGTCATGTCGAAAGTGATCCAAAAGAAGAACCACTGGACTAGCAAGGTCCATGAATGCACCGTGAAGCGGGGACCCCAGGGTGAGCTGGGGGTGACGGTGCTGGGGGGCGCGGAGCACGGAGAGTTTCTGTATGTCGGAGCGGTGGCTGCGGCCGAGGCGGCGGAGCTTCCCGGCGGCGGCGAGGGCCCCAGGCTGGGCGCAGGGGAGCTACTTCTGGAGGTGCAGGGGATCCGGGTGTCCGGCTTGCCCCGCTACGACGTGCTGGGGGTCCTCGACAACTGCAAGGAGGCCGTCACCTTCAAAGCCGTCAGACCAGGTAAGACGGGACGCGCCTCCGGGGAGGCTTCCAGAGACGGGCAGCGGCCTGCGGAGCGCCCCCGCCCCTCCCTGGGCATCTAGCTTTCCCGCTTTCCCCCTCCAAGCGCAGCTCAGGGGGGAAATTGAGGCTGTGCGCCCAGTGGAGGAGAAATACACAAAGTTGTGTAGAGGTTGCGGGTTGTTTGGGAAGAGGGGGTTGGATTTGCGCCTGTTTGCCAACCTGTTATCTTGGCCACTGAGTGCGGCGCAGTTTCGCCTGAGCCTGGGCGACAGTTGGGGAGCTGAGGCTGGGGCAAAGTGGAGGCTCTCCTGGCTCTTTGGGGGAGCGTTGCCGCAGGCGCAGTGCTGCGTGCTTTTGCCACTTGTCTGTCCAGACCTGGAGAATGGGTATGAGCGAGGGCAGGAAATCATCTTTTCCTCATAACCTCCAGGTGGGTTGGGGTGCTGATGTTCCTGAGCCAGTCGCCTGAAGATCCTGCATGAACTCTACAGCTGGATGACGCACACGTGTCTCCTCCGTGTGGCTCAGCCCCAAGGCTTGGGGGGCGGGGAGCTGGAGGAGGAAAAGGAGGGGTATTTCCCACTTAGGGCCAATCAAGTGCAAGTTGATGCTGCCACTACCATCCTGGATGCTGATGATAAGGATAGCTCTTACTTATTAACTTACTGTGGGCCAGGCTCTGTAAAGTGCTTTCCTTGCATTATCTTGCTCTGAGTCACAAGAATCTTTATAAACCCCATAACACAGATAAGGAAACTGGGATTGACATGCGTGAAGTTATTGGCCCAACGTCACACAGTTACCAAAATGAAGGTTTGAGCCTTGGCTGTAGAGCCTTAAGCACTGAGAAGAGAGAGGTGGGGAGCTGACTTTAGAGGAAGGAATGGAAGCAAATCCCTCTCAGAGTCTGTAGAGGAGTGATGTTCTGCTGGTGGTGGGGAGTCCCTTACCTGTTGGAGTTGGTGAGGGCGAGGGGTTGTCCAACACAGTGATTCCCCAAGGCACCCCTGGTACTACACGGTGCCTGACACAGTTTCTTTACCATGAAGGCACTGGAGGAAGTGGCAGAGTTGCCTGTGGTGAAAATTCCCATGTATGCCTGCTGGTCTGAAGGGGCAACAGCAGCTAGAGGAGCATGTCAAGGGAAGAAGGGCTGCTGGCCCTGCCTGGTTAACGGGCCTGTTCCAGATGAGACAGAAGGGGTCAGGCTGAGTAGAGCGTTGGGGGGCCTTGAGACAGAAGGGGGCCATGTGGAGTAGATCGGGCCTTTCAGCTTTGGGAGCTGAGGGGTGACAGGCATGGAAAGCTCCTTCCATGATGTACTTAACTTCTTGGACACCTTCTCCAAGAAGTCCTCAAATAACCATCCAGGATGAAAAAATCCTTCCTCCTCTGAGGTCCCCTAAGCCTGTATTCTAAAGCGTGAGTTAGATCTCTTACCTTATTTCCATAGAAGTAGTAATGGCATTAAAGGAGAGAGTGTTTCATTCATTGCTTATGTCCCCAGGCTTTGCTTGAGGGCCAATTCCTGGTCTCACCAGAGAATGTGTCCTTATCTGTAAACTGGCTTTTTTGAGGATATTCCATAAGCTAAGAAGCAAAAGGTATGCAGAACAGTGCTTTGCACATTGTAAGTGTTCAGTAAAAATTAGCTATTATTGTTATATTTAATTTGAGAAGTTATTTATTTCTAAGTTTAGATATTAGTGTTAGTTACCTGGATTGTCAATTTCTTGATAGAACTCACAGAGAAAATACTGTGAGAAAGCATTTGATGGGAGCAGCTACAGGTCTTACTTCAGGGGCATTTTGAGGAAGGGAGTGTCATCTATCTAGTTGGGGACCTGCAGGTGTCCATTGGGTTCTGTATGGGAGCTCATTTTCTGTATCAAAATGCTGTATGTGGCTTAACCTCTTCCACAAGTTATCAAAGATCCTGGAGGCATTGTCCCAGTGCTGCCTCATCATGGAACTCAGGAAGGGTTGGTCAGATAATCAAGTGTGTTTGGGATCAGACATCTCTGGGTTAAAAGTTGGTAATGTCTCCAAAGTGTTATTCCCTTCACCCAGAACCATCCCACACACAGCACAGGAATGCCCACAGCAGGTGTGTGTGTAAATCTTCTTGTCCTCCTTGTGGTGGGATAGAATGAGGATGTGGATGGGACACTCAAATGGCCTGGAATCTGCTACAAAATTAAAGCTACTTCATGTGATAATTACATGGGTATATTTAGCTCTTTAACATCTTTATTATAGAAACATGGCACTAGAGAGCATTTCCCTGGTCTTCTGATCCTTCTTTTGTATTGAGAATATGATTTAAATTATGCCAGGATTGTTCTTATGACCTTTATTACTGTGTTTTAGTCATATTAGGTAGGCTCATAGTTGGTACATGGAAAGGAAAACATTACTTTTGTGTTGTCTGCACCCTGAGCTAGCCACTCCCAGGGACATGGGCCACTGTGGGTGCTGTCTATATGGAAATGTCACAGTCTTCTTGTGGAAGAAAATTCTGCTTTTATTTCATGGCAGGTCTCTGGAAACATGCACAGACTAAAATAGTCTGTAGCAAATGGTATTATATGAAGCAGGACTGGGTTGTGAAGGAATCAATCTAAATGGATCTACCAGGTTGGAGTTAATTAATTTTAAAGGGAGAAATGCCTAAAAAATTTTACCTTTATATGCTATGTGCATGTTATTATTTTTAATGTATTTATGTATTTAAGTTTTTATTGATTTTAGAGAGTGAGAGAAAGAGAGGGAGAGAGGAGAGGGAGAAACAGATTGGCTGTTTCCTGCATGCCCTTACTGGGGATCTAGTCAGCAACCTGGGCATATGCCCTGAATGGGAATTGAACCAGCAACCTCTTAGTGCATGGGACAGTGTTCAGCCAAATGATCAACACTGGCCAGGGTTAAATAAGTGTTATTTTATATATATACTAATGACCTGGTGCATGAAAACATGCGAGTCCCGGAATCCTTCCCCTTGCGTGCCCACTCATGCACGCAGCCTGTCCTCCCGCCCAGAAAGAGTACTGCAGCTGCCACCCCCACCGCCACCCCTGGAGGCAGGACCCAGAAAGAGTCTTGTGGCTGCTGCTGTCGCCACCATGGGTGGCGGGACCCAGAAATTTGCCTGCTGCGCCAGCAGGACCCAGAAACCACTGGTGCCTCTGGTCAAGTCCTCCAGAGTCAAGTCCCCACCCACCCGTATGCGCCGGCTGCTCACACAGCGTGAGGGCATCATGACCATTAGCATATTAGCTCTTTATTATATAGGATATATAGTATTTTAAAGCATATATGTATACGTTATGAGTATATACACTGAGTGGCTAAATTATTATGATCTCTGAATGCATAATAATCTGGCCACTCAGTGTATATCCTCTCTAATAAAAAGCTAATATGCAAACTGTCCCCTCAACCAAGAGTTCGACCAGTAGGCAGGCTGGCCAACTACCCATGTCCCCTCCCCCTGGCCAGGCTGGCTGGACCCCACCCATGCACGAATTCATGCACTGGACCTTTAATATATATATATATGTACTGAGTGGCCAGATTATTATGCGTTCAGAGATCATAATAATCTGGTCACTCAGTGTATTTACCTATAGTAAAATGCATACTCTTAATTATATTGTTTGCTGAGTTTTGACCATTGTATATGCTAATGTTATCTTCACCCAGATCAAGATATAGAACCCCAGAAATTTCTGTCATGTCTCCTTCCAGTCATTTCCCCCCACCCTCCAGAGGCTGTTTGATTTCTTTCACCAAAAGGAATTATTTTAGTCTATTATTGAAATTCACATAAGTGAAATAATGAAGTATGTCTTCTTTGTCTAGCTTTTCTCATGCAGCAAGCAAAATATTTTGGAGATTTCATATTGTTGTGTGCATCATTGTTCCTTTTTATTGTTGAGTAGTATTTCATTGTATACTATGAAATATATTTTTGTTTATTTATGGACATTTGGACCGTTTATCATTTTTTGGCTATTGAATAATAGCTAGATGAATAAAGCTGTTATACATGTTCTAGTTGCTCCACATTTTTGCTAATCTTTGATCTTGTCTGTTTTTTGAAGTTTAGCCATTCTTATATATGTGGAAACAGTAAAAAAGTAATTAAGGAAACTTTGCTACCAGATGTAGCTATCTTTATTTAGCTAGTCTTTATGAAGCACTTGCATTAGGATGCCAGGCCATTGGCTAAGCTAGTGCTTGATGAGCATTTTGTTTTTTATTCCTCATAACTTAGATGTCAGAAACTGAGGGCCAGAGAGTTTGGTGGCTTTTCCAAGGGTCATACAAGTGGCAGGAGTAGAGCTGAAACTCAGCTGTGTTGGATTCCAAAACCTATACTCCTTGTCTTGGGTGAGTGGGTCTCAGTAGGGACCCCTGACCAGTAGCATTGGCATCACCCGGGAAACTGGTCAGATTGCACATCCCCGTCCCCAATGATGCTGAAGCTCCTGGGGATGCAGCCTATGGGGTGTTTGTAACAGCCCCCCGTGATTCTGATGCCTGCTCAGTATTGAGTACCACTGCTCAAGGGCAGTGGTGGACAAATTCTTTAGTCAACAGAGCCAAATATTAATAGTACAACGATTGAAATTTCTTTTTTGAAAGCCAAATTTTTTAAACTTAAACTTCTTCTAATGCCACTTCTTCAGAATAGACTCACCCAGGCCATGGTACTTTGCGGAAGAGCCATACATACTCAAGGGGCTGAAGAGCCACATGTAGCTCGTGAGCCGCACTTTGCCGACCACAGCTCTAGGGTATGGGCCTACACTAAGGAAATGGCAGCAGGTGAGGCAGGTGGTCTAGGCTCCAAGTTTCTTCTTTGGGCCCAAGTTTCTTCTTGCCAGAAAAGAGTGGGTGTGCCCCTGTAGATCTTTTGTATTCAAAATGCGACAATTCCACGAATAACTTAGACTTCAAAAGTTTCAAATGGTGTGATTGTAGTTTCCCAAACTGGTAATATTATAGGCTATGCATACGTATTTTTGTAGGTGAATATTGTGGTTTTTGCAAATTACCCAGGAACCGAAACAGTCTCTCCAATTTCTTTCTTTCTTTTTTTTTTTTTTTGAGACAAAATAGAGACAATAAATAAGACACAATTTAGAAACCACAACACCACCACCTGGCTCTTCCTTCCCCGGAATGAGGGGATTATGACCACATGCAATTGAATGTAGCTCTCTGTGCCTTCCTTTGTTTTGTTTTGATGTTATGTGTTTATTTTGAACAATTGGAATATATTACAGTAGTTCTATAACAAAATTCTGTTATCATCTTAAAACATAG
Source organism: Lasiurus cinereus (assembly GCA_011751065.1). Lineage (NCBI taxonomy): Eukaryota > Metazoa > Chordata > Mammalia > Chiroptera > Vespertilionidae > Lasiurus > Lasiurus cinereus. Next base: position 6,513,816 of record JAAGEH010000020.1, read on the forward strand.
TGCCTCATCTTTCTTGGATTCCTACAATTTCCTCTTCAGGGTCTCAGGGCTTGCTTTTGCTTCCTCCACCCCCACATAAAGTCACAAGATTAACTCCTCCTCTAGTGTCCCTTCAAAGAGACCTTCAGGGAGCTCCTCATCTGTGATGTGCTGCTCCATGCTTGCACCTAGCTCCGGGAATGGGAGTCCCTGCTTTGTAGCATCACTGGAGATAGGAAGAGCTGGATATGATCAGTTTTCCAGTCAGTGGGAGCTGGCCTTGTACTTCACTGACCTGTGGCGGACAGCTCCCATTCCCATCGTCACCCCTAATCTTGTTTTTGACTTCATAGCCTTGTCACATTTTCATAGTCTTGTTTCTTCTTTATTGACTGTCTCCCCTCCCACTGGAATGTAAGATCCATGAAAACAAATAGCTTTCCTCACTTATTTGTCCCTCCATTTGTCCGGCCCAGCAAATCATAGGTACTCACTAAAATATTTTGGATACATGAATGAATTTTCTAGTGTCGCTTCTTACGTAAGTGCAGACTAGACCATCTACAACATATTTTCCTCTTATCTCCCTATTCATCTTTTATTTCTTCTCAACTAGGATCATATGTTCACTTCCTCATCACCAGATATTTCATTTAGCTGGTTCCCTCCCTGTGTCTAACATTTTAGACTGAGCTATAAATACACAAATGACTGACAGATTTAATGAATTATATTTAAGTATTTCTGCCTGTTGACTCTTGGAGTTTGCAAAGTGAAAATTCAGATGTTCAGCAGGCAGAGTGATGGGGGGTTGTTCTGTTTTCAGTTGATGTGGGACCTGCTCCCTATTGAGATCTATAAGAATGACCTTTTACTTCTGTTTTCTTGTAGCATTGTCTCTCTGTACAATTTTCCCAACCACTAGCAAATCAGATCTTTGCTATAGAAAGTCTGATTTTTGTCCTTTCTTGTTCTTAAATTGTGTTTTGTGTTTATATGCCTTTTTTTCTTTTTTAACTTAAACTTTCAAAAATCAACCTGTGTTTGTTCTTGGTGCCAAAAGACCACTCTTTGAAGGATATTTTTAGGTTATACTGTGGAACATTCCATAGTTTTTACATAAAATAATGCAAGGATAGGCAACCCAACTCATGCATTGTTTCCAATGGCCACCCTTTGCCAATGTTGTGATATTTAAAAATAGACTAACTTGACTTTATGATGCAATGCATACAGTTGGCTCACTACATTTGCTGGCATCCATTCCCCATCTGGTTTTAGAGGGCTGAATTGATGATATCCACCAAAGGGAATTAAGTGGCTTATAAGTGAAAACATTCTGACATCTCTGTACCACAAGGGTTTATATGAAGGATGTTGCTTTATAAACGATGATTATTTAATGCAAAACACCAGTCTCTGATGTTAGTGGTCTCTTCCTTGAGTTTGTATATATGTGTAACAGGATATGCTGATTTTGTATACACTGAGAATAAAAGCTGTCAAATTTGTTAAGGACTGACATTCACATCCTAAGAAAGTAGGTTAGTGTGTTCCTGTCTGTCTTCATGCGGCTCATATGATGAGCTCCAAAACCTTGAAAAATCCCTAGTCAATACTGGAGCTTTGCTGTGTGCATCCCTATGGCTGTCAGCATCCCCATGTAGTATTTCTTATGGATTTGTGTTGATGTTTCTATAGCTGCACCTCCATGATGTCAAGGACATGCCTATCATATTAACTTCTATTTCATAGTCAGGTGTCCTGGGGAGTGTCCACTCTGTTCTGGATGTCATCTTTTCAGGAGGCATGTTGTGAAATTAGAAAATGTAATTTGAACAGAGTCTTCTATGATTAAATAAGCTTCTCTTTTTATAGCTAAGTAATTAAATAATGGAGTAACCCATTATTTATGATAATTTCCATAGCCTCTATCCCAAAGTGAAAGCCAGGTCCTTACAGTAATTGGCCAGGACCACCAGGATATGGCCCAGAACATTCCTTCTCTGCTCTCTCCATGGCCTGCTGGTTTCTACATGGACATCTGGATGGATTGCTTCCTCATGACCTTCAACTCTCTTCCAAATGTCACCTTCTCAATGACACCTCCTCCTTTGACCTCATTATTTAAAACTATAACTCCACTTCCACTTGTCATTCCCTTTTCTCCTTCTTTGTTTTATTTTACTCTGTAGTATGTAAATAATTTCAGAATGAGTAAGTTCTTTGTTTTGTCTCTTCTTTCTAGAACATAAGCTCTGAGAGAGCAGGGATGTGTTTGATCCTGTTTCCTACTGCCTCCCCAGCCCCAAGAATAGTGCCTGGTACAGAGTAGTTGTTCAAATATTTCTTGACATCCACTGTCAAATTTAGAATAAATCTCTGTTGAGCTCAGTTGCCTCTAAACATTCTGATGTTTGAAAGTCTCTGGCAACTTAAGTATTTCGTGATGGATCATGTTAAACTTGCTAAGGGTTTAACATTTGCACTCTCTGGTTGGGGATAAGTAGAGCTTAGCTGATTGATGTAGGAATATTTTCAAAGACAGAAAGCATTGCGAACTTGCTTCAGTTGGTCTTCATGTTACAGATTTAGGGCAGCATGTGCTGAGTGTCAGGGGATTTTGCAAACTCTCAGCTTCACATGGACTAGGAGATGTTCTTGTGGGCACTGTCAGTTGTATGTATAGACTCTCTGTTACCATCTCCAGTGTCGGGAGAATGAGTTATGTAAGAGAATTACATTCTCACAGCCAAGATGGCCACCTCAGCATTACTGCCTATGGAGGCATTTGGTGGGCCTTTAATGGGATACAGTTATGTCTTCCACAGCAAGGCTAATCTTTCAGCCCATTATGAGATAAGATTCCAAGCTCTCTTTATGGACAGTGGCTTGATGGTGCAATTAAAAGGCAATTATGCCCTAATTGTAAGCCATGTTTCAAAATTATTGCAATATACAGTGTTAACAGGACTGCAGCACCGTTTATAAAATTATCCACAAATATCAGTTTCTCAGTGTTGTAGATTCTCAGGTTTTGGACTCAGGCTGGCTGGGGTAGAAGGCAGGCTCTTCCATTCCTTAGCTGGGTGACCCAGGGTGAGAGACTTCATCTCTTTATGCCAGGATGTCTCCCTCTGAAAATAGGGATAGCAATGACACCTTCTTCCTAGGGCTGATGGAAGACTAACGTGAGCTAAGTAAACCTCATGGCACAGGGCCATTATTATTTGAATCTTCCCTGTCTGAACTCACTTAGAAGAGAAGAATCTCTTGAGAGATGGAGATTGTGGTACATAGGTCCCTGGAGAGCTTTTCAAGTCTGAAAAAACCCCTCACTTTTCTGCATGATTCAGATGCTGGTTTTTAAAAATGTTGGAATTAATTCAGTCAAATTGAAGGGAACTTTAGATCTCACCAAGCGTAGGTGGAGGTCTAAGTTGCTTGAACTTCTCCCACATTGTCACTGGTAACAATTCATTCTAGTGATTGTCATCAGGCTGCAGGTTGCGGTAAGGCAGGAAGGAAGGACAAGTCCTCTCCTTATTTCCTGGGCATCCTGGGCAGCAGGAATGAGCCTTGAGAACATTACTCAGAGGACCTTTGATCTTCCTGACACTTGGGCTCCCAGATCAGGAACGTCTGGGGAGAAAGTGGAACTTGGTGTTATAAGGGTTTGCAGTCAAACTGGTTGTGTTCAAGTCCAGGTTCTGCCACTTCCCAGCTGAGTCACTGTGGGCACACTAACCTCCCAGAACCTTGGTTGAAAATGAAAATAATATTCATAGGGTGGTTGTGAGGATGAAATGAGAAAATGTATGCAAAACACTCAGTCCTTTGCTTGGCACCTAAGTAGTGCTTACCGAAATACCTTCATGGTAGCAGCTGTGATAATTTTCATTGGAGAAATGGAGACTCCTCAGTGAGTTCCTCTAAAGGAGTGGTTCTTCTGGGGAAATTTGCCCCCAAGGGACATCTGGCAATGTCTAGAAACATTTTTGGTTAACAGCTGAGAGTAGGACATGCTACTGGCATTTAGGGAGTAGAGGCCAGGGATGCTGCTGAATATGCAAAGCATAGCCTTGTACTGGAGAATTCATAGCCCCAATAGTAATAAGGCTGAGGTTGAGGACTTGCTGTAAGGAAAAAACTTCATGGTTAAGTTTGGGAATCTGAATTCAGAGTGGTAAACTAATAATCATAACTATTATTGCTATAGTTTTAATGTAATTCTTTTTTTCAATTACATTTTACATTCAATATTATTTGGTATTGGTTTCAAGTATACAGCATAGTGGTAAGACAATTATATACTTTACAAAGTGTTCCCCCTGATATTTCCAGCACTCACCTGGAACCATACATAGTTATTATGATATTATTGATAATATTATGTTGTAATTTTACATCCTCGTGACTGTTTTGTAACCATCAATCTGTTCACCTTTTACACACAGTCTTCCTCCCCTCTCTCCTCTGGCCTTTGTTGAGCTTCTGTTCTCTGTTGATCTTCTGACATGTCACTGACATAGGTTTGGGTTTCACCTGGGTAGATGATGTCATTTTATTTTAGCCATGAGAGAATTAGCTGGAGAGGTCAGGTAATTTATCCTGGCCCCCAGGCAGCTAATGCGGATGAGATTCAAGCTAGAATTCTGGTTCCAACATTCTTATCCTTGGTTTTATACAGAAAACGGACCAGATCCTGGGCATCCAACCTGAACCACCAGCAGCTGGGCTAGATGGGGAAGACAAGCATGTCTGACATCTTGGGATTGATGGAGCTCTTTTATATAATGAGTTTGGAGAAGGAAGGTGTAAATTGATTTGAAAGAATTTATATTGGCTGTAGATCCAGGGGGTGGGAGAAGGTGAAGCCCAGAAAGTTCTGGGATAGGTCATATTAATGAAGGAGTATTTGATGCTTCTAGATTGGTTGTAGGTTAAAGTTGGGAAAGTTCATGCATAAGCAAATCGTGGTGGCATCCAGTGGTCAGCTAACACTGTTAGGTAAGAATTGAAATAGCTTCCTGGAAGTTGATTTAGTTTTGATACACAGTCAGGTATGTGAGCAATATTTTGTTGGTTTTGGCCCATGGCTGATAACTAATGAACTAACTCTCCCCGTATCCTCTTCCTCCCCTCAGGTCTGCTGTAATTTAATATATTCTGAATTTTTCTCTTGTCAGTTTCTACATTAGAAAAGTCTTGACTCCGCGCCCTTTACCTGTGGGAATCAGTGTGGATGCACCTCTTGGAGACTGTCCCTTTGCTGCCTGAGACAGCACGACAGGTCAGGTGGCTACCCCCTGACCGCCCAAGACAGTCCTAGAAATACACCATTGACTCCAGTGTGTTTACCTGCTGAACACAGAGTGGGCTGCCATATTTCTCAAGCAGTTCTGCTCGTCCACCTTCTGTTTTCTCTCATCTCCCTTACAATCCTGCGGATGGATTCCTTCCTCTCTGCTCTCCTTTTTCTCTCACGAACACCAGGATTTCAAGAGTCACAACAGTCTTGTCATTCTGATTTGCCGCTCTGGGTTATGTACTTCCTGAATTTTTGAAGCCAGCATCCCTATTTTTGAGCTTTTGTAATCTCTGTCTTCTGCCGGTGTTCAACAAATATTTGTTGCATTCGTTTTGAGGGGAACGAGTAGGCATAACTTAAAAAAAAATATTGCCTAACATCTTGTTGGCTAGAAAACCCATGGCTTATTTTTAAGGCATATTAAATATACTTATCCATATGTCTGGCTTTTCTGTGATGATTTAACATGGTTGTCTGCCAGTTGTTGTAGCATTTTGAACTGTAGAGAAAATATTGAATTAATTGTGTTGAAGGTCGCAGAGGGCCTTTATTCTGACCAGATGTGTTCAGTGATTGAACCTATTGCTAATGTAATGTGGCCACGGAAGGCATCACTTAGGCTTGATTTAAATAGTCAGTTTTTTACCACCTGGATTCTTGGCCCAGTGTTAGAATTTACATCTGAGAGGGAAAGCCTGTTCATTTCCTCCTCCAGCTACCATCAGCCTGCTGAAGTCTGTGTGAGTTGGTTAGAAATTCAAAACTCAAGGTCAAATTGTTAAGAAAGAACTTTGGTTTGGAGCACGTGGTTTTTTATTTTTTATTTTTACTGATTTTTTTTATTTTTAAAGCATAGGCATCTAGATTTTTGTTTCTGATCTTTTAAAAACTAAAGTAGTATTGTGACTGTGTATGGTTGTCAATCACTGTCCATAGTTGGTCTGTGCTTTTACAGCTTGTTTTTCCTGATGAAATTTAGTTTTGTCCCTGCATTTAAACAGCTTGTGCAATACAGAAATATGTGAATATAAAAGAAAAATGTATACACATTGCTCATTCATTGCAGAGAAATTATACATTGTTAAATATATATATATATATATGTATACATTGTTATATATATATATATATATGTTTTTTTTTTTTTTTTTGTGGCCCAGTGCATGAAATTCATGCACAGGAGAGGGGGTGTGTCCCTCAGCCAGCCTGCGCCCTCTCCAATCTGCCTGATCCAGAATTGCTGGCTCCCAACTGCTTGCTTGCCTGCCTGCCTGATTGCCCCTAACTGCTTCTTCCTGCCAGCCTGATCACCTTCTAACAACTCCTCTGCCTACCTGACCAAAGCCTAACTGCTCCCCTGCCAGCCTGATTGCCCCTAATTACCTTCCCCTGCAGGCCTGGTCACCCCTAACTGTCCTCCCCTGCAAGCCTGGTCACCCCCAACTGTCCTCCTCTGCAGGCCTGGCTCCCCCCCCCCAACTGTCCTCCTCTGCAGGCCTGGCTCCCCCCCCAACTGCCCTCCCCTGCAGGCCTGGTTCCTCCCAACTGTCCTCCCCTGCTGGCCATCTTGTGTCCACATGGGAGTGGCCATCTTTGACCACATGGAGTTGGCCACCTTGTGTGTCAGGGTGATGGTCAGTTTGCATATTACCTCTTTTATATAGGATATATAGTCATACACATACATGTATACACACACACACATATATATATAAAGTACAGACAAACATGTATCATTTTTATAGACTTTTTCAGGATCTTTTTCTTATGAAAATTGGAACATACAATACATACTTTGTGCCTAACAATATATCATGGATATTTTTTCTTCACTATATATCTTCTTTACCATTACAATTTTTTGGTTGCATTATAATATATTAAACCATGTTTTGGTTGTATTATATATTAAACCATTATAATCTATTTAATAAATTATATTATTAAAGGATGAATGGTGAGGCTTTCAGTTTTTTGTTTTTCACACACATTGATGAATATTCTCACACATATATTTTAGTGAACATCTTCAGATAGGTGTCCAGAATTCTTGGCAGACGTGAATTTTATCTTTTTAAGACTTAATAGCTACAGCTACCACTGTGGTGCTCTTCAGAGAGCATGTCAACGTCTATCCGTGCAACTTATACGTGAGAATCTTGTATTTCTTCACTTATCTCAGTTATAACAGATACTACCTAGCACTGGGAATTATTTATTTATGTTAGTCATCACAAACTCAAATACTGGTATTTGAAAAAACCATTAGGGAGTGGTGAGGACTGGGGTGAATGGGAAGAGCATGTCTTGCTCAAAGGGAGCAGTTGACACTCAGCTTCAGCTTACTGCTGTCACAGGCAAACATTGGCCCAGGGTTGCCAGGTTGTACAAGTTTTCAAGATATTCCAGAAGCTTGAATTTGTTTAAAAAAAAACACACAAAAAACCCCAACCTTGCCATTTTAAAAATGTTGGTTCAAAGTCATTTAAAAAGCATGGATGAAATAAACAAAACACATCTGGGAGCCATATTTGGTCCTCTGGCGACAAGCTTGCAACCTCTTATTTATGTATTTGTCTCTCATTTAATCTCTCTCACACTTCACCTCTTTAATTACAATGATCCCTCTTACCCCTGTCTGTAGTCTAGGGCCCAGGAGACTGACCATCCTGCAGGGAGGGTCCGTAAGTGTGCGTCAGAGTGAATAATAAGTTCCGGAAGTGGTCTAGGTTGTCACTTTAGTCCATGTTAATTTATTTGGCACCCACCTGGTGACAGCGTCTCCATTCTAATTGTAAGGAGCTGGGGAGAGGGTATATTTTGACAGCTGATCATAATTCATGGTTCTGATCTGCTGACTCTTAGAATTGGATGTAAGATAGCATCTTGATGATGACATTTATATGAATAAGTAATGGAAATATTATATATATATATTCTCTGCTTTTAACTGATTATACTGTGAAATATGTGGCCTTACGAATAAAAGAATGAATGACCTTTATGTAAATCTTTTACAGATAGCTTGGAAAGTTCCTAATACCACGACTTGTTTGGACATTCTATAGGTAAATAAGGATTCTAACCTTTATTCCAAGAGTGGATGCTTTCTGAACATGATTAATCTCTAAGACCAGTGGGCATCTGTTTTTCAGGGACAGTGTTAAAGGTAGTTTTTTTTTTTTTTTGAAAACCAATGTAGCCCTTCTGACTTTCCTGCCTCATCAAGGATTGCTCTACATATTCATGTTGGGTGCTAGGCCTATAGCAGCAGGGTGGGGAAAGGGATTCCAGTAATTCAGAGGAGAAGGTCAATTTTCTATCAAGGAGCCAGGCAAGGAAGGGCCTCAATAAAATGAAGACTATGCACTTGGCAGTAAAAGCTCAACATGGAGTTCATGTTTTGCTAGGTTTGGATTTGGACTGTGTATCTGTTCTCCTTAAGAACATTTCAGTAGGCTGTCTAGGAACTCAGAGCTTAGGTAGGATATTCTATGTGTAATTAGGACTTTGGAAGTGAGATAAGACTCAGGACAGTTTTCAAGTTTCGATAACTATATGCTCTGACCCACTTCCTTTTTTATTATAATCACTTCTAGGGTACCCACCTTCTCCCCTGAGTTGGCATGAACTTTGGCTTCTGTTTCTTTAAATGCTTAAGGATAAGATATAGCAGGAAAAGCCTGTATTCCATGGTGTTTTATCCTTGATAAAATTCCTGGGCTTTGTTGTTTGGTAAAGAGGAGAGTGCAGCCACAGTGAGCCATGCCGAGTGCAAAGCCCCAGTTAAGCATCTCCATGGTGTATATGAAAGTTCTTTAGAAAGCACAGAGTGTTCTTTCTATATTCACATAGTGTACATATCTCATTATTCAGAAGAGAGAAGTCAGAGAGAGAGGATGCCCAGCAAGGAAAAAATTCATGTAGCTGTTGTCTATTTTTATCTCTCTAAATCTGTGGGGAAATACTGCCACCAGTATTTCCTAAGCAGTGTGAATCTTCCTGAGGTTCATTTTAGCTAAAAGTGGAAGCTCAAGCAATTCTGTGTGAAATAATTATCTCATGGTAAGATGACTATGGGAAGGCATTAATGGGAATGTGATAGTTGGTTACTATTAAAGTCCTTTTTTTGTGGAAGGAGTCTGTCTGGTTTAATAAAACATGGTAGTGAGTCATCCTATTGCCAGAATTCCTGAGGGGAAAAGATGTTCTGAAGAGGCTGCAGGATCTTTCCGGCCCTGTGCACCTGTTAGCAGGCACTTACCCTCACCTGATGGCTGCCGGCAGCTTGCAGACAGAACTGCTCAGAAAAAATGATCAGCTTTGGAAATAGGGGCCCACAAATTAAGTTTGCAGGAAAAGAAAGTGCATCAGAATTACCCGGGAGAATTTTCAAGATGTGGGCATCTGGGGGTGACTTCATTAGTGGTGCTGACTCATGTCTCCCTGCTCAGCACAGCTCGATGCCCCAACCCCAGAGAATGGTTCACAAGCAGCCACTGATTCATAATCACCGAGATGTTCATGAAATATGGGGCTCACTAGGCCCCAGTCCAGATCTCATGATCAGAATCCTGGGCAGTAGGCCCCGTGACCCCACCAGTGTTTAAAAAAAGTTCTGGCTGATTGTGGGAAGTCTTAAAATACTGGCCTTTTTAATTCTAGTTACCTAATAAATGATGGTAACAGACCCAATTCTATATTTGAACACTGATTGCAGGAGGGAGTAAAGGACAGAAAGTTTATCTGGTAATTGATTTGAGCTCCTAGTTCTAGGGTAGCAAATACTGGGTGTGTGCATATGTGCAGGTGGAAGGTCAGGTTCTTGCTTCTAGGTCTTGGCATTGGTCAGATAATCCCGAGGGACCGAGTCCTCAGCACTGCACTTGCCTTTTTAAAATAGCAAAGGAGCCCTGGGGGAAAGACAGTACTATGCAACAGAACATCCTGCAATAATGGGAGTATTCTTCAGCTACTTTGTTCATTATTTTATCCACTGGCTACACATGGGAACTGTACTTTTATTGTGGCTAGTGTGGCCACATTTTGTTAGCCACACCATGAAAATGAAAAATTTCCTTTTATTTAGTTTTAGTTAATTTAAATGTAACTCTTAAGTAGATATGTCTATCAGCTTGAACAGCACAGGAGACAATGCTATTCCACATGGTGAGGATAGTCACAGTTCTTTGGTGTCATATTTACCTACTCCATGAAGAAGAGGATGGAATGACACTTGAGGTTGATCCTTGTTAACTGTGAAAGCTTGGGGTCAGTAGTTTTTAAGTATTTTCTTTACCTTTTTTATTAATATGTTCCCTGGTGACAGTTTTCTTAAAGAAGCTCAATGAATGGCAGTAGGCTGATTCTTCCAAATCAGAGTAGTTTATATGGAACAGATACGTTTCATGGGACTAGGCATGATGCTGTTCCTGTGGCTTGCTCTGTCTTTAGCAGCTGATATAATGGATGATTAAATAAATGATTTCATTTTGAGTATTTTGTACAGAGAGGGAGAATCTAAGTTACCTTTGTGTTGCATAAACTATTTACCTTGATGTTTTTGGTTATAAGTAATAAAAAACAACTTAAATGGCTAAAACAATTAAGGGGATTAGCTGATGCATGTAATTAAGACCGTGAGAAGAAAGAGGGAGCTTCAGGTAGGGTTTGCTCAGGACACGGGTCACGTTTCTCTGATTTGCTTCAGAACTGTTATTAGCCCATATGATGCCTTTGTTCAAACCAGAAAGTATATATTTTCTGGGCAGACCAACCCAACATGGTCTGGAGAGCAGAGTCTGGGCAGGATTTTGGCTCATATTCACCACCTGTAAGAACATAACCTAGGGACAGTCTTGGTCCTCTCAGTGCTCCACTCTTCACTTTTCTGGCTTTGGCCTCAGGATGGCTTCTATTGTTTGCAGGTGGGTGACTGGCAAAAGGAGGGAGGGAAGTGTCTCAGGCTGTGAGCTGAGAGGCTTAGGCCTGCAGCCCCTAAATCAATCAGGGAAGCTTATGCAAATCAGCATTCACTTGCAGTTGGTGGGGGTGAGAAGGGAGTCATTCCTCTTCTGGACCCTGTCTTTGTTACAGTGAGGAGACCTTAGGTGCTGTTAAAAAGGGAGAAGCCAGGGGATGGATGCTAGTGAATGAGGCCGAATTCCTGCACCTGCCCCCAATGTGATGGTGAATTTAGAGGGAGTCAGATTGGATAAAAGCCATGGGAATTTCAATCGTGATTGAGTATAGATGAGGTCAGAACAGAGTCTTTGGGCATGAGTTTAGTAGTTGATGGATTCAAGAACAGTAAGAGCTCCATTTTTGGTCCCTTTGTTATTGTAGCCCTGCTTGGGCTGCCATAACAAAATACCGCAGATGGAAACAACAGACTTGTTTTCACAGTTCTGGCCTAGAAGTTCATGATCCAGGTGATGGCAGATTTCGGTTTTTGGTGAGGGCTCTCTTTCTAGTTTGCAGATGGCTGCTTTTTTTTTTTTAAAATTAAATCTTTATTATTCAGATTATTACATTTGTTTCTCTTTATTCCCCTCGATAGCTCCTCTCCACCCGGCTCCCACCTTTTCCTCTACCCTTACCTCCCTCCTGTTGACCTCATCCATAGGTGTATGATTTTTGTCCAGTCTCTCCCTGTACACCCCTCAGCCCTTTCCCCCTGAGAATTATCAGTCCACTCCCTTTCTGTGCTCCTGATTATATTATATTCACCGTTTATTCTGTTGATCAAATTTTTAATTCACTTAATTTTTAGATTCACTTGTTGATAGATATGTATTTGTTGTTCATAATTTTTTATCTTTTACCTTTTTCTTCTTCCTCTTCTAAAAGAGTACCTTTCAGCATTTCATATAATAGTGGTTTGGAGTTGATGAACTCCTTTAGGTTTTTCTTATCTGTGAAGCTCTTTATGTGTCCTTCAATTCTGAATGGTAGCTTTGCTGGATAGAGTATTCTTGGTTGTAGGTTCTTGCTATTCATCATGTTGAATATTTCTTACCACTCCCGTCTGGCCTGCATCATTTCTGTTGAGAAATCAGCTGACAGTCGTATGAGTGCTCCCTTGCAGGTAATGAACTGTTTTTCTCTTGCTGCTTTTAATAGTCTCTCTTTGTCTTTTGCTCTTGGTATTTTAATGATGATGTGTCTTGGTGTAGTCCTCTTTGGATTTCTTTTATATGGGGTTCTGTGTGCTTCCTGGACTTGTAAGTCTATTTCTTTTACCAGATGTGGGAAGTTTTCAGTCATTATTTCTTTAAGTAGGTTTTCAGTATCTTGCTCTCTCTCTTCTTCTGGCACCCCCACAATTCTGATGTTGGTATGCTTGAAGCTGTCCCAGAGGCTCCTTACATTATCTTCACATTTTTGGATTCTTTTCTCTTCTTGCTTTTCCAGTTGAATGTTTTCTGCTTCTTTATGTTTCAAATTTTTAACTTGATTCTTGCCTTTGTCTAGTCTACTGTTGGGTCTCTGTATAATATTTTTTATTTCAGTCAGTGTATGTTTAATTTCTAGTTGGTCCTTTTTCATCTCTAGTTGGATCTTTTCCATCTTCCATCTTTAGTTGGTTCTTTTTTCATCTTCAGTTGGTTCTTTTTCATCTCCTCTTGGGTCTCACTAACGTTATCCAACTTTTTTAGGATATTCTTGAAAAACCTTATAAGCGTGGTTTTGAACTCTATATCCAGTCGTTTGTTTTCCTCCATTTCTTTTGTTTGTGATCCCTTCCCTTGTCTTGGCATTTTCACTATGCTGGGAGAACTTCTGTGTTGGACTCAGCCTTATGATATCAGACTTGTAAAACTGCAAAAGCCTTTCTGTTGAGCTTGGGATGGGTGGAGTCTCAGGGCTTAAGGGACTGCCTTGCCTTCCAGTCGGCCCTGCCCTCCACGGCCCCTGAGTCTCACGTGACTGGGTATTCGCTGGAGCGGTCCCTGTGCACGTGCTTGCTCTCTCTCTCTCACAGTGCCTCTAGACTGCTGCCCCTCTGGCTTCCCTGCGCTCTGGGACCATATGAGTCTGGGTCCCCAGGGTTTCGCCCGAGACCGGGGTTTAGTGGAGTTAGAAGTGGTGCAGTTGGGAGGGTCTATCTCCCGCCCACTCCTGAAAGCCAGGGGCACAATCAGCAGTCAGTCCTCTGCACACAGTGCCTTGCGCGCCACCAGACTTCTGATTTTTTGCGACTCCCCTAAATTTCCGTGCACTTCTCCCTTTTCACAGTCCAAACTCCCCCCATATGAGTTTCGGCTGGATCTGGGGTTTAGTATCGTAGGATAAGGGGTTTAATGCCATTGGGAGTCTCCATTTCCCTCCCACCAGAGAAAGCCAGCCAGGTACTCAGGCAACTGCTCTCTCCACATGCGCGTCTTCGTACCTCAGCTTTTTGCAGCTCTTCTGGGTCTCAGTGAGCCCCTCTCTTTCCTTCTAGTTGTAGAATTTCCACTCAGCCAGCTTTCCTGTGGTTTTGGATGATGTCCTTTCTGTCTTTTAGTTGTAGTTTAGAAATTGTGCAAGGCAGCAGTGTAGGTGTTTACCTATGCCGCCATCTTGGATTCTCTCGGCTGCTTTTTTTAATCTTTGCTGTTTCTTCTTATAAGTGTACCAATTTTACTTATTGGATTATGACTCCTATGACCTCATTTAACCCTAATTACTTCTTTTAAGGCCCCTTCTCCAAATAATGGCCATAATATTCAATATGTGAATTTGGTGGTTGTTCGAGGGGGGAGCACAGATATTCAGTCAATGACAACAGATGTTATCTTGTTTTTCTTCACAGTGACTCTTGAAGTAGATACTATTTTACTGATGAAGAAACTGAAGCTTAGATTAAGTAATTTGCCCCTTAAAACAGCTAATAAGCAGTGGTTCTAATCTGGTTCTAACTCCAAAACCTGTGCTGTTAAACATTATTTAAGAACAGAAGTTTCTAACCCAGGTGATTTTGCTCCCATTCTCCACCTGAATCAGGCAAGTCTGAAAACAGTGTTGGTTGTTACAGCTCGGGAGGGACTACTAGCATCTAGTGAGTAAAGACTAGGGGTCTGGGAAACATCCCACAATGCATAGGACAGTCCCCCATTACAAGGAATTATGTGGCTCCAGATGCCACTGTAACCAAGATTTTGAAACCCTGTTTTAAACTTGTGTTACCTTCTCATAGAACCACCTCCTCCAGTCACTCACCACTCCTTTCATGTAAATACTCATCACCTGAATCTGAACTTATTTATTCTGTCCCATTGGAGTGTAATTACCTTGAGGACAGGGACCTGACTTTGTGAACTTATTATTATTATTGCTAGACAGTACCTGGCACCTAGCAGTGAGCAGCATAAACATTTGTCAAATGAATGAATGAATGAATGGATGGATGAATGAATGAATAAATGAGTGAACCAACCTAAATGGCTTCCTTCTTGAGATGACTAGGTGCTACCATATATGGACATGGCTCAGGTGAAGACATGAGAATAGCCAGAAGCGTTGAGCAGTGCTGTTATCTGTGGGGACACTTTGGGTCCCCAAAGGGCAGAGTGAGAGAAGAGCAGACAAGTTTTTGGTCTGCTGGCTGAACTCGACAAGCAGTGACTTGAAGAGAAAGAGAGATAAGTAACCAGGACCAACCTGTGTTGTGCAAGAGTGAGGTGAGACTGAGCTTGAGTAGCTGATTAAGACCCTGAGCACTCAGAATGCAAAGGGATGCAAAGAGCACCACCCTAAAGTGGCCACCAAAGGCGATAGCAGGTACACCTGGAAGCCTGGCCACAGGTGAATCAGGAGAGCTAGAGTGGGCTGCCACAATTTCAGTTCCAGTGCCAACCCCTGCCAGCTATGTGACCTTGGGCACTTAGCCTCTCTGAGCTTCAGTTTTTTCATCTGTAAGAAGGGATGATAATAATAGTGTCTTATTGGAGGCCACACAGCTCTGTGCTTAAGAGTTTTAGAAATGCATTTTGGGTTCAGACCCTGACTAGAATACTTTGTTTGCGGGGGTTGGGGTGGGAGGATCGAGAGGAACATGGATGCCGTCTTTAGGGAAAGAGCCACATGCTGTTGCCCAGATATATAGTCTATGGAGGAAAATCGTCTGCTTTGGTACAGCCATCACCACCATCCATTCGCCAAAACTTTTTCATCATCCCAAATTCTCTACCCATTAAATACTAACTTCCTTGACCCTCTTCCGCCCCCGGTTCCTGGCAGCCACCATCCTACTTCCTGCCTATTCAGACTATAAGTGCCCATGTAAGTGGATCAGACAGTATTTGTCCTATTCTGGCCATTATGTCACTTAAAGTCTTCAAGGTTCATCCATGTTGTGGCACGCATCAGATTTTCTTCCTTCTAAAAGGCTGAACCGTATTTTGTTTATTCGTTCATTCACTGACGGACATTTGGGTCTCCACCCCTTCTGTTTGAGTTTTGTCTTCCTTCTCCCTCAGAAGCAGGTGCAGGTAAGTTTTCTTGATGTCTTGGCCTCCTCCCTTCAGTTTTGCTGCTTTTCTCTTTGCTTTGCTTGCCCTTCCCACGTCTCCCAAGAGCACCACCTGCCCAATGTCTGTAGCTCCAAGGATGGGGAATGTTTCCTTGTCATCTCTTTGGCGCTTAGATCAGTCATCTGGTCTTAGGGGCTTCAGTTGTATCATCAGCTTTAACCTGGCCAACATTCCACCTTTCTAGGTTCAAGGCCATATGATCAATAGTTATGCTCACTAGCTTTGTATTTCAAGTAGTTTAGGCTCAAATCCAGTCCCACTGCTCTGTGATCTTGGGTGCATGACCTTTCTGTGACACAGTGATAAGAACACACACCTTGTATGGATTAAGGAAATGTTGCAGCGAGACTCGCAGCGTGGAACATAGAGCAGAGATAGTGTTGAATCAATGATGGCTATTGTTGCATTAGATTTGTCGGTTTTCCCCTTTTGAATCTGATAACTTTTGATTTTAGTTGGCTGTGTAAATGGCTCAAAACACTTCTCTGTATAGTACTCTGGGTTTTATCTTACATCCTGGCACTACCACTTTCTCTTAGATATTATGGAGTTGAATTTCTTCCACCAAATTATATGGAGCAGATTTGATAGAAACATTTTCTAATTATCTGTATCTGTTCATGTTATTTTTGTTAGATCTCTTACTTGAGGTCTCTATTTAATCACCACCGTGTAGGAAGCTACAAATGATGATAACACAATTAAATGATTCTGGAGTCTGTGGAATTCTAGAATGATTGGTGTAAAGACAGGAGGGGCATTCTGCAATAACCTCTGTGCCAGGGCAGTGCATGGTTGGTCAGCCTTTTTTCAATTGATTGTTCCAGCTGTGAATGAAGTCAGAAAGGAGCTGCTAGACATTTATTGCTTATAAAAATTATGTATGCTTTTGTCTCATTTACTCCTTCCTGTATGCTCTATTTTGCTGAAAGTGCTCTATATTATCTCCTTTACTCCTCAAACAACTCTGCGTAGTGGAGATATTCTATTCTTTTCCATTTTGCAGAAGAAATTGAGGCTCAGAGAAGTTATTTTCTGCCCCTGCGGTTAACAGCAGAGCCAGGATACAAATAGATGCTGCCAGCGCTGGGTGTGGTTGGTGTGTTTGCACCTATTGATGAGCAAGTGGCTGTCCCTGGGATCAGCAGAGCCAGAGCTCTGTGTCCAGGTCTTGGATGCCACGTCCTGTGCTACTGGACCATGGCTGTCTTCATGTGTCAGTCAGTCCATGTCCACTACGTCTTCCTCTTACATTTCCCAAACCAGTTCAGAGAAGCTCTGCAAGTGATGTGACACCACAGGGTGGCTGTTGTGGAGAGACATGATGCTTACTGGCCAACTCATGTTCCAGTTTATTTTTATTTTTAAAAAAATACTGTATATTTTTATTGATTTCAGAGAGGAAGTGGAAGGGAAAGAGAGAAACATCAAGGATGAGAGAGAATCATTCATAGGCTGTCTCCTGCATGCCCCACACTGGGGATTCAAGCCTCCAACCCGGGCATGTGCCCTGACCTCCTGGTTCATAGGTGGAAGCTCAACCACTAAGTCACGCCAACTGGGCTGAGAGTCCCATTTTATTTCTACTTTCAAGTCATCCAGGTCTCTGCTATTTTACGATGCCTGAGCCTCAGTTTCTCCCTCTGTAGAAAGAATGCTGTGCCATATTTATAGATGGGAGACAAACTGTAGGAATGCAGTGAGGTTGCTCATTGCAGCCCTCTGAGGACATGGTCTGTGCTAACCGGGAGCCAACAATGTGCCCGGAGACCAAGTTTGCAGCATGGCTGTGGGGCTGGAAGTTCCCAACTTGTGGGCATGTGCAAGGCTCACTATTGAAAACCCCAAGTTGTCAGACTGCCCAGTTGTATTTCCTGTCTCAGGCAGCATACTGCTCTGGAACTATGATTTTTGGCCCTGAAGGCTCCAGTGTGGGTCAAGTCCAGGATCCACTGGACTAGAAGGACCTTGGTGGAGCTGGCCTCGGGGACCTGGACTTGTACCTCTATAGGATTGTTTAATCTGACTCTGCCTTAGTGCTCATTATATTTTTAAAGTAAATATGGGGTGGGCAAAATGAGTTTACAATTCATATGGACAGTGATACAATAATTAATAAATAATAATACAAGAATAAAAGTCTGTGTTTCACCTACTCACTTTGTTTCCTTTGTGGGAGCTGTGAGGGCGTGTGAGCAAGGGGCATAGCCATTACATTGAGTCACAGTATTTTCACCTCTGAGCTCTAGTCTGCACCATATAAAGGCATTTATATTTTTAAAAAGAGTCTATGTGAGTAAGACTAGGTTTGGGGACTCTGTCGACTTCTCTCTCCTATGTAGTATCTGATGCAACGTAAGGCGCCAGCTCTGGAATGTGCTTCGAGTCAAGCAAGCATGGATCTGGACCTCTCTGCACCCAGCAAACATGAGCCGAGACCTAGAGGCAAGAGAATTGCTGGTACACCCACGGCTCAGACTGAAGGAGTTGAGGAGAGGACACGCAGGCAGAACTGGAATGAGATAGCATGCTCCTTTATCAGCCTGGCAGAAACTCTGAAGTTTTCATTACCTATCGGTCTTGGTAAGGCTTGTAAAACCTTTTTGGAGAGCATTTGGGAAGAATCCATCAAAAATGGTAACGTTTTTGCTTGGCGTTCCCACCATTAGAAACCTATTCTGTGCAAATATTCCAGCCGATACAAGATGGATGTAGAGCTGTGTTCTCTATAGCATTGCTCATAATGACAGAAATATAAACTTGACATATTGGCTATGCGTAGTGGAAAAATTATGGCATTTCCTTACAGTGTCACATTCTGCAGTCAGTCAAAAAAATGAGGTTGATCACTCTGCCTTGACATGTAAACATCTCATGAAATGGGTATTAAATTAAAAAAGTGAGAGGCGGAACAGCATCTGGCTGCTGACTGGGTTGTGGGGGACTGTTACCCTCTGAGTAGGGTGGCTGGATGTTCCAGTTTATTTGAGAAATATGTGGTTACACCTGCTGTCCTGGCCTAATAATTAATAGTGCCCCTTTCAGGCTTCATTGTCCTACTTTGGACGATGGATTATGTGGTTACCTTACCATCCTCTGAGGACTGGAATTGGGGCAAGAGTAATAGAAACCTGCTATTACACATGTGACTTGTTGGTGTCGCTCACAGCAGGTGCACATTACTTGCTGCATTATGGAGTGGCTCACTGCTGGGTCACCCACATGTCATTACTAAGGAAGAAGTTACCGTTTTTTTTTTTTTGGGGGGGGGGTCAGATATCTAAGCATGTATTTTGTTCTACTTAAATAAGTCTTCAGTTACGTTATTTAAGATACTTATTGTCTGAGAAAACTACTTAGCATTAAAAATTAACATGCTTTTTTAAAGATCTAGTGGGAATTTTTGTATTTCCTTCTTTCATTTGGTTCCCAGGTCACTGAATTGAAATTCCCCTTTAGAAAAACAATACACCTTTTAAAAAATGTAGAAATTGTGGCCTGTCCCATCCCCAGTTCCTCAAACATAAATTTAGACACAATAGGACTCAAAATTATTAAATGAGCTACATGCAAACTAATGACCTAGAATGGGCTTTAGAGTTGGCTGGGTTCCTCTTTTCTTTGCTTCCCAGTAAATCCAGGAGGAAATGGGGGTGGAGGTGGGGTGGGACATAAGCCACAGTTAAAAAATAGCCCTGATTCAGACTTACCAGGCATCACAGACACCTTTGATGTGCCAGGCACTCTGTAGGTGGTTTCTCATCTCTCAGCTCATTTATTCTTTACTTAAACTCTTGAAGAGTATTATCAGTCCCATTTTATATATGTGGAAACTGAGGCTCAGAAAAGCTAAGTACTATCCCCAGGAATTTGGGATTCAAATCAAGCTTCTTTGTCAGGCCTCTAGCGTTTTTTAACCTCAGCACTGTTGACATTTTGTGCTGGGTAACTCTTTATTGTTGGGGCTGTGGTGGGTGTTGTATGATATTTGGTAACATCCTTGGCCTCTGCCCATTAGATGCCAGCCCCTCAGCCCCCAAGTTGTAACAGCCAGAAACAGTTTAGAATTGCTAGAAGTCCCCAGGGCAGGGATGACTTTACCAAAACTGAAGAATCGTAGAATCCAGGCAAGTCGAGATTTAAGAGTAGCCAGGCAGACTCTTGCACCTGACAGCTTGTGTTTCCTTCCAGGTCTAATTTTCTTTGCTTTTCATTTTTGTTCATTACCGTGGGAAGTAGGAAAAAGTAATTGGAAATTCCATTAATCAATTAATGGCTCTGGTCAAATTGTTGAAGAGGTTGTGAAAACATTGAACTAAGAAGACACTTATTGGCTTGTTAATCTTGCCTCCCCTTTGTCAGATGTGTTTCTCTTTGCCTTGGTCAGTAAGGGATGTGCTATAACCATGAAGGTACATATTCCGAATCCCATGTGACTCCATTCAGAGTTATAGCAAGAGGCTTCAGAAGTGCTGCTTAGAACATTTGGTGATATATTTAGTGGTATTTGGCCATTATCGTCTATGAACCACTTCATGGCTCATTCCTAGGAAATTCTTTGTAAGTGAATTAAACTAGTTAACAAAGGCTCAGCGTCATGCATCATTAGCTGATTATTACTGAGCCTTAATATCTTTTCTTTGTGTTTTAAGGAAAGGCTGGTGATAGGGGACTTCTAATACAATCTCTTCCCATATTTATATTCGTGAAAACAACTTGGAATGACTGTTTCCTAGAGAAAGTATTGTATGTGCTATTCAAATTTAGTGGATCAGGATGTAATTGTTTGCCTTCTGCTAAAAAAATAGTTTCTCATATATTACTTGATTACTTGTCCAGAAAACTTACAGGTAGATTTTGAGAAATTATGGCCTATATGCATTTAAGGTGGGTGTTTCATGTTAGCTGATTATAGATGGTTTCAGTAGCTGTCATTCTTTTTTAAATTTTAAAATAGGACTTTCAAACACCTACTTTGCTCTTCATCCTAATTAAAAGAAAAGCACATCCAGTATAGGTCAAGTTGTGTGATGGAGGGAGAGTTAAGAGCCAAGCAGAAAAGAAAGGTCCAGTGTCTGTATCACATCAGCTCTTTGAAGAGTTAACACAGGTCTTTTCAGTTTCGTATTTTATTTGATCTTGGAAAAATGACAGGTCAAGTATACAGGGCTGTCTCTTCCAGTGTTTTGGTGAAGTTCCTGGTTTGGCTGTCCGGAAAACAGCCTGAGATGGAGATTTCCAGACAGGACATTTGTTAGGGAATGCCTAGGAGCCAATGTGTAGGAGGGATGGAAGAAGTTGCGGGGGGGCAGTGGCGGTGAGGTAGTCACAGCCAAGGCCCAGGCTCGGAAGTTGCGATGTTTCTGCAGCGTTGTCCTGAGTTGAGACAAGATGGCAGGCTTGTCACGTCAACTGGCCCTTGGGTGTGGGCACTTCTGGGATGGGATGTGACCCAGGGAAAGGAGCTCTTTGCAGTCACGACAGTTCCAAAGGGGATCCTGGAGAGAGGGTATAGCACAGTGCTCATTGCACATGAGCACAGGATGCTGGTGTGTGTGTGTGTGTGTGTGTGTGTGTGTGCGCGCGCGCGCGTGTGTGTGTGTGGTTGTGGGTGTGGGTTAATTTAACTGACACTTTCTTCAGCAACTTGACCCAGAACACACATCTGGGAAGAGGATGTGTTTGGTTTTGAACTTACATGTGACTAGTTCCTAAACCTCTACCTTTGCTGCTGTATAACTCCTGCAATGTTAGTTGCCACAGAAAAGAATACCCTAGGCAGGCCTTTTCCCTTTCGGTCCCTGCAGTGCGGGGACACCTTTGAAGTTTGCTGAATTGGCTTTCTCCAATCTACCCTTTGTCACAGGAGTATGAAAGGAAAGGTAACGACATTTGTCCTAAATGAATCATCATCTGGAATGAAAGTTTGAATTTGAGTCCTCTATTATATTCCCTAGCCAGGGTGACTTTGAGCAAATGGATGTCCCTCCAATTCCCTGGGGAAGCACTTTACTCACAGGCCTCTTATCATTTAAACACACAGGTAACACTTGGCTTCCTCTGACCCAGCTTGTGAGCTGGGGTTGTGCTTACAGCCTCCCGGCTTTTGCATGCCCCACAGCCCTGGAGTGGGACCAACACAGCTGTTTCCTCTGTGCCTTCCTCATTGCTGCCTGGAAATCTCGAGGGCAATGATGTTTTGTAAATACCAAGTTAGTGGTGGCTGTGGTGTGCAAAAATTTGGGGATAAAAGCAGTTCAGTTCATGATTGAATAAAGCAGGGAATTGGTTGTTCTTCCAAAGAGCCAAAACAGGAAATTTGGAAGAGGAAGCTACATTTTATCAAACTCAGTCTGTGGGCATTTTAAGGTAGGTGGCCTGTGAAGGACACTCCAGTCCAGCCAGCCTGTGCAAGCCTCTCTTCACTAGGCGATGTACGTGGGGAACCTGAACGAAGTCCACCTGCTTTCAGCCTTTCTTACCCCCTACCTGCTTCTACCCTGGTCTAGGGATGGGCTCTTTCATTTAAGCTTGAACTCAGGGAAGATTTGAGTGTCCCAGGTCTTGTTGGGCATCAGTGAACATCAACATGAGATTCCCATGTTTCAAAGAGCTGGAAGGCGAGTGGAGAGCCATCTGTGAATTGCCAACCAGCTGTGTGGGGCCCTGAGGAGGCAAAGCTTGCTTAGAGCAGACTCCCACCCAAGCCCTGAGCAAGTGCAGAGCCTCCTATGCTTTTTTGTGAATTGGAGTTAACAGCAGCACCCACTTCATGGAGTTATTGTGATGATTTAACGAAATGATGTAAGGAGAGGACTTAGCATTGTTACAGGCCAATGATTATTCTTTTTTTTTTCTCAATAAAAAAAGTATATATTTTTAGCTCCAAGGGTTAATACGCTCATGAGGACAGGTTGAGAACTACAGTGTGTATAAAGTTCATATGTCTTTTTATTGAAACATTAGTGGCCCGGTGCATAAAATTCATGCACATTAAAAGGGGATTAATTAGAGGAAATATTTTAATATTGGTATTCTCTATAATAGAAGTATCAGAGATGAAAGAAAATTAGTAAAATGTATATGAAAATCTTTTTCCTGTCAAAGTCTGGGGCTTACCACCGGACCCACAGTCAAGTCCCCACCCACCCATGTGCACCTCAGAATTGCATGAGAACCAGACCTGGCCATCCCCCATCCCACATTGGGCTAGATTCAGACACAGCCAGTCCCACCCTTGTCAAGCCCCGCCAGGCAGGGGATATAGCCTCAGGTCCCCTGGCCCAGTGCCAGTATGGGGGGCATGGCCTGAGGTCACCCAACCCAGATTGGGGCAGGGAACATGCCTTGAGGTCCCCTGTCAAGCCTCGCCTGGCACTGGGCGGGGGGCACAGCCTCAGGTCGCCCATCAAGCCCTGCTGGGCGGAGGGGGCATGACCCAGCACTGGGGGTGCACATGTGGTTCCCCCATCCAGCCCTGCTGTGTGTGAGGGAGCACAGCCTGAGGTCCCCTGCCAAGCCCCGCCAGGCAGAGGGGCACAGCTCAGGTCCTCTAGCCCGATGCTGGGGCAGGGGGTGCAGCCTGAGGTCCCCCAGCCTGGTGCTGGGGTGGGGGCAGCAGCCTGAGGTCCCCTCGCCCAGCACCAGGATGGGAAGCTCTCCTTGAGATCCCCCATCAAGCCCCGCCGGGTGGGGGTGTGGCCTTAAGTCCCCTGGCCTGGTGCCAGGGTGGGGATTGTGGCTTGAGGTTCCCTGGCCTGGTGCCAAGGCGGGAGATGCGGCCTGAGGTCCCCTGTCAAGCCCCACCTGGTAGGGGATGTGGCCTGAGGTCTCCTGGCTTGGTGCTGGAGTGGGAGGATTGGGGGGAGCAGCCTGAGGTCCCCGAGCTCAGCACCAGGATGGGAAGCACACATTGAGGTCCCTGTCAAGTCCCACCGGCTGGGGGTTGAGGCCTGAGGTCCCCTGTCAAGTTCAGCTGGGGCAGGAAGAGGGCGGGCATAGCCTCAGGTCCCTGCTAATTGCTTGTTATGGCTTCTTATGGGAACTTGGCCTCAGCTGTGGGTGCAACCATCTTTGTGATGGAGTGATGGTCAATTAGCATATTTCCTCTTTATTAGATAGGATAATTGTGTGACTTTATGAAAAGTTTTAAAACTTTAAAACTCAAATAAAATCCTTGGCAAAAGGATATTAGCTTCATATCTGATAGTGATGGTGATCCTGATTAATGATGGAACTAGAAACCCTGAAAAATGGGCCTGTTACATCCTTAAAATAGAAGAAGAGTCTAGAACATGGTTTTCCGGCTTAAGAAGGAGAGGAAAGAGGCTGAAAATTAAGGCATGGACTGCTCAGTGTCAATCACCTCCTCGCCCTTTCCCTCCTGTCCCTGAGAGCAGAACTGCTGTGAGATGATGCATCATTGAAGACCAAGATCTCACCTGCAGCACGTCCAAAGATCCTAGGTCAGATCAGCAGTGACTTAATCCTAACCCATGGCTTTGCCTGTGGGGCTGCTCTAGAAACAGCTGCTCTCTGTATTCCATTAAAAATAAAAAAAAATATCTAGTTAACATGATGAATTCATAGTTTATAGATTTCATCTCCATGTCTTTGAGCTTTGGAATGATGACTCAGCAGATGTTTTAATATTCTTGTGCACTTACATTATGCCAGTGGGGTACAAGAGGAGCCGAACTGTAAGGAAATAGCAAAGCTATGCAAGTTGAGAACTCTTTCAGTTGTTACCAGCCCTAGTGTTTGTAATCATGGCTTCAGAGGCAACTTGTTGGGCTAACTCCCATTTCTCTAGCTCTTGGCCATGATTGTTTGCCTGTTAAAATGTTTGCAATAATCAGGGATGCCTGGGACCCAGATTTTTGTACTCATCTTGTTGTGGGTTCCTTTAGTCAGTGGTGGTGCAGCATGGTAGATGGCATTTCCCAGAGACAGCTGTGAAACTGTCCCCCATCCCACATGCTCATCTGACAACACGACTGTGACTATCCTTCCCAGATATCCCTCCTCTTGAATATGGGCAGACATTTGTGATGGTCTTCACGCTCAGAGCATGACAGAAGTCAGTCACAGTACATAACATTTGAGCCAAGACCGTAAAAATGCCAGGTGCGTCTGCTTTGCTGCCTTGGGTGCTGATTCCTGGAGCCCAGCCACCGTGCTGTGAGGGAGCCCTCACTTGCCGTGCAGAGACCATGTGTAGACAGCCAGTTCCAGCCTCCAGACTCTGAGTCTGGATGACTGCAGATATTCCACGCCCACATGGCAAGTTACCCCCACTGTGGAGCGCAACCATTTCCACTTGACTCCCCCTGAATTCCTTAACCCAGGACAACAAAATGCTGGTTTTATACCCCAAAGGTTTGGGGTGGTTTGTTTTGGAGCATTAATAATGACAGAGAGAGAGAGAGAGAGAGAGAGAGAGGCGCACACATCTGAGTGGGATTTCCCTCCACATTTGTTTTTTGGACCATGAAGCATGACCTTATGAATTGTTTTAGCTTGTCTCCCAGATAGAAAGGAAGTGGCATTATCAGCTGAAAGAAAGAGTAGAGGAAGGTTATTGTGTTGAACTTACTTTCTTTTGGTACTGTACTGTTATTAGAAACAAACAAAATGTGAGAATTTGCTCCAGGCAGTTACCAGGCTAGCCTTAAAAACAGAAGGCATTTGGTTTCCTGATATCCCATAGATATGTGTGTGCCTGGTTCTTTCATAGCTTCCTACCCATGATGCAGTCTCTAAGCCTGATTTAATGTGTATTCAGTAAAGAACACTTTCTGCTCAAGAGTCTTGGGCTAGAAGAGATCTTAGTGGTCTCCTCACCTGTTGAGTTTATGGTGCAGAAACCCATGCCAAGAACGGAGTGACTTGCTGAGCTCCCACAGCTCGGAAGTGGCTGGGCTCAGGCTGGGCTCCCGCTGGGCTCCCCCTCCTGGCTCCTGGCTTCCAGCCAGCGCTTTCCCGGAACCACACTGTCCTTCAGGAAGGTGTGGCCAAAGCTGTTTGTGTGTCAATAAAAAAAGCTCTAAGTCCACAAAACTCCTGGGAACTTGTATATTCCTTTCTTTCCTAAAACATTAAAAGAGTTGTATCTGTCTGTGAGTGATAGAAACAAATACTGTAATAAGACAATAGACTCCCCCTTCTTCTGTAATGAAAGCTTTCTCTTATGCCTGCCCCTTTAACCTTAAGAATCCTGCACTCTCCGTCACACTGTGCACACTGTGGCTGGATTGCCATTGCTGCCCTGTGTTCAGGGACAGAGCAGGGTTGGTGGGGAAGGGAGAGAGGAAGGAAGAGTCCGTGTGCATGGCCTGCCTGCAATACTGGGGTCCTGGGAAGGCCTTTGCCATTTTGCATTGACCGTCCTGTTTATCTTTACAGTTATGGATATCAAAGCTATCCTTTTTTCTTTCATTTCTCCATGGTGGACAGGTCAAAGTAGTTCAAGGGAACATTTTCCCTAATAATGAAGCTGGAGCTAATATTTCTCTCTCTCTCTCTCTCTCTCTCTCTCTCTCTCTCTCTCTCGTTAATCCCAGCCCTGTACTAATTCTCCTATTAGTGTCAATCATTAGATGTAATTTACCTGCCTGGGTAAATGGCCCTTCCCAAGCCATGTGAGTGTCAGAGAGGCCAGCTTTGAAGTGTAGGGAGTCGGAGGCAACACTTTGAAAAAATAGTCCACCTTGGGACAGGGAGGAAAACCCAGTCATATTTGAGAAAACCCAGCTCTTCCCCTCTTCCAAAGTCTTAAAAACAGGTCCATTCTTGCCTAACTCCTGAATCCTTACAAATAAAATGGAAGATATACTCTTGTCTTCTGCATATTTGCATCCAAAGGAAACAAAATGTCAAGTGACTGAAGTTGGTAACTTAGAGGATTCTTTAATATAGAGATATCTACCTGAATATGATCTCACCTCCCCCAGGCTAACCTTTTTTTTTTTCCTGCCAATTTGCCCTTTGTTTACAAAAATACTAATTACAAATGCTTTCTAAGGTAATTATTATTTTTAAAAATATTTTATTGACTTTTTACAGAGAGGAAGGGAGAGGAGTAGAGAGTTAGAAATATCAATGAGAGAGAAACATCCATCAGCTGCCTCCTGTACACCTCCACTGGGGATGTGCCCACAACCAAGGTACATGCCCTTGACTGGAATCGAACCTGGGACCCTTCACTCTGCAGGCCAACACTCTATCCACTGAGCCAAACTAGTTAGGGCTCTTGTATTGTTGTTTTTTTTTTTATCTTTACCTAGGAATATTTTTTTTTCTTTGATTTTTACAGATAGTGGAAGGGAAATGGGGAAACAGAGAGAAACAGTTGTGTGTGAGAGAGAGACACACATCGATTGGTTGCCTTCCATATGCCCTTGATCAGGGCTGGAAGCCTGCAACTGAGGCACGAGTCCTTGACCCGAATCAAATTGGGATCCTTCAGACCACAGGCCTACACTCTATCCACTGAGCCAAACCAGCCTTTTGTTTTTACTCTTGTGCCCCTTTCTGACACAGGACTGGCAGGGCCTTCTGAGGGCTGAGTGCTGGGAGACTTGCAGGACTTGAGGCAGGAAGCTGCCTGTCACCCTGAGCTTTCTGTTAGGAATAGTATAGAGGCTCACGGAAGGCTCGGACCTTGACAGCCCTCATACAGCTAGCTCTTTGTTTTATATGCACAAGAGCCTTTGATGTCCATCTTTTTCTAAGGGCTTTCACAGTGTGGCCTGTGGGCAAGCAATTATTTTATTAAAATTGGCACAGATGTCCAGAATTTCCTATCGTTCTGCAGACCCCTTGTTTTTGATGAACAGACACACTAGTATGAACTGGGCAGGAGCAGAAGCTGAAGGGCAGGTAGGAGCAATCCTGCAGGTGCTGATTGGAGAAGTCACTGCATCTCTAGCACCAGGATAGGTCACCTTCATAGTGCCTCACCCAGGCTGCCTGCAACTCCGCAGCTGCGATTCCTTCTGTCCACAGGATCCCTGGGAAGATTACATGAGACGGTGGGTGTGAAGCCCTTTAAACAGGACCTAGCATGTACTGGATTCCCATTGAGGTTGGTGGACTGAGAGAATAAAGAGTTGCTAACCTTTTATAACAGCCTCATGTGAAAGGTTTAGCCCATGAGACAGGGTATTGCCCTGTCGCTGGCAGAGAATGAATGTTTACGAGGAACCCACCTCAGGCCCGGCTCCTGGTGCCCTCTTTTCCCCCTGAAGAGGCCTGGAGGCGAGCCTCCGTCAGCCCACCTGCTTCCTTACTGCCTGCTGCATTCCAGTTTGCATGCGTCTCTCTCGTCTGGTGCCTTTGGATGGTCTTAGGTTTTATTCCCTGCAAGGCCCGTCTTTTGCCATTTATCTGAGTGTGTGTACTGGGGGTATTTTTGTCTCAGTCAGTTTAGACGGGTTTCATTTTTTAACCTACTTTTATTTCAGTGAGAAAGTTTAGTTGGGATAGGAAAAAGAAAAGGGGAAATAGGGATTAAAACCGAACATGACTCCCAATCTGGTTCCCTTTGAGTCCTTAAAAGGCTCTTGGGGAAGGAATTTCAAGCTGTTTTCATTACTAAGAGTAAACCCCACTAGACAAGAGCACATTGTATAAAGGTACGGTTACCTAGGTTAACTAAAAAGTGAAGTTTCTTTACTTTTAAATGGAATTATCACAGCTTGTTGGTTACACTGGCTGTCTTGGGGCCAGACAGGTTACTTATTCGTTCAGCAGTCAGTGGGGATCTCCCAGGACTGGGCTGCATTTGCAAAACATGATGCAATAAGTTCTTGACATAAGAGGATTGCGGACTGCTGGCATATGCTGTCATACCTTAAAGAGAAACTTAAAAACTTGGTAATAAATAAGGGAAGGAGCCGACATTACTGCATGCATCAAAAATTGATTGGAGCTTTCTGATATAGAAAAAATGATGGCCTTCCCAGGTGGCCTGGAAAACATTTTGAATTAATCTGAATTTTAGGTCATTAAAGTATATATTAAAATAGACTTCTTTTATTCACTGAATAGTTTGCCATAAGGCTCTGGGTACTTTCATATTTTCTCACACTTGGAGAAGGAGAAGGCATTGATAGATTTTAACCATCTGCTTATAGGAAATTTTGGCATTTCATATGCTTAGCAAATTCAGATTAAGAATATCAATGTTAGATGGGAAACATATTGTTCTTCAATATATTGGTCCTATCCCATTTCTGTCTGTCTGTTGATCCACTCCTCTCCCCAACTTGTAATTTCATTAAAAAGGGAATCTTTTATAGCCATTACCTTGAGGGATAAAGGGTAAGAATGAAAAGATTTATGAGCTGTAACTTGGTTTTACGCCATTTAGATGTGATTGTGTTCTCTAAGAAATGAAGCAATTGTAAATACCATATGTAAGTGAGCTGTAGACCTACTTCCATTAAATGCTTTAAGTAATGGAAACACATCAACAGTAACCCTACAAAGCTATATGCCTTCAAAGTTTACAGCCTCCTTTTTATGAGCTTCAAGGTTTTTTGCACTAGATTAGAAAAAGTTGGTGTCTTATGAGTTTACAACTTTCATCAGCATTTTAGGGAAGAAGAGGGTAACAATAAACAAACAAACCATCAATGGTTTGAGTATAAGCTACAAATGGAAGAAGTCCTTATCTTTTGGCTTCTGTTAAAAACTGATCAGCTTTGGTCTCTTAAGTCTCAGTTTCTAAATAACACAAAGGAGTGGATTCCAAAGCAAAAACAGGTTTAAAACTTGATATGTTACAGAATTGTCACAGTTAATGGATTTTGGGAGTACTAAGTATAGTGAATTTTTTTCATTGTTAATTCCTTTGTTAATTTGTGAATGACAAGGGAATTTGTTTAATTTATTAAGCAGATATTTATTGAGTGCCAGCTGTAGGCTGTATCCATCATCTGTTGGCATAAGAATGCTTTGTAACAAATTATCTGAAATTCTCTGACATTGAGCATTAAGTAGTTATTCTCACACTCCCGGGTCTACAAATTCATTGGGGAGCTATGTTCTGTCTCATTCTGGGTCCTGGACTGGACATGGCAATGGGACCTGGGAAGTTCTTCTCTGGCCAAAAATTGAAGCTCCCTAGAGGGGCAAGCAAGAACAGGTGTAGATAGTGAAGCTGGTCGGGGAGTGACATTGCCATTTCAGTACATATCCAAAGCCCATCAGAGTGCCATATTCCTTCCTCAGAGGCTGGAGGAGGAGGGGAAAGAGGAGGAAGAAGGAGAGAACATTTGCTAAAAATAATCTAGTCTACTGCACAAGTATTTACCATTTCCTGGGAGACTAGAGTTATCATGGTGAGCAAGATAATTTCAGATAGTGGGCAGGGTGATGTGGTAGAGCATGACTGGATGGAATGTATTCATGTCTGTCATATTTTGTCATTTTTATTGAGTTCTTCAGGGCTGATGTTCTTTCCTTACTAGTATAACATTGCTATAGTGACATATTATGTTGGCAGATCTGAACTTTGGTATGTGCATAGTTGGTGGAGGTTTTGGTGGTTTGGATCTTCTATGAAGTTTTACACACATGGTGGTTTGTGTAAGTGAGGATGTCTGATGTCCATCAAGGGGGAAGTCTGTGCAAATGCAAATTTTTTAAGTGCCCCCAGATCAGACACTGGTATAGGGTGTGTAAAGTGCTGGTGGCTACATACTCTGCAGAAGAAAATCTAAGGAACCATTATACCCCAATTAAATTTCTGCCTCCACTGAGCCGATTGAGGAGCCATAGGCTGATGGTTTTCAAAGCTGCGAGAAATTGGAACTAGAACACCTAACAAGGTGTGTGTTGCGGATGACATCATTGGAACTGTGTATGTTAAAACAGGTGTTGCTTGTTAAGATGTAGGCAAGCTAGGCATTGGATGTGTAAACCTTTCACCCTGACAGGCTGGGGCCCTCAAGTTCAAGATGACGATACCATCGGAAATAACGCAGAAGGAGTGGAAGAAAGCTTCCTGAGTTCCCAGCCCTCTGATTGTCCCAGGTGTCCAACCCAAGCTGGAGTCTCTTGCTTTACCTGGCAGAGTGTTGCTGGCTCAGAACAGGAAATGTGGGCGTTCTCCACCCAACCTTGATAGCAGGAGTAGAAGCAAAGCTGGAGGAGGCTGACTTCGTTTTTGGTTTTCAGACTGTCAGGCTAACTTTAAGTTGGGGAATTTTTTCCCCTTCATTTTTCATTTATAGTTATCACTAAATATATTCCAACGATGGAAAATTAAGGCTTTTTACTTGCCATTTGGCAGCTGGGCCTGTATCTCTTTTTTGGTGTTTGGTGTGTTATTTTAAATTCTGTTAGATTTGAATGGAAGTAAATTATGAGCCTTTAAAATTGTCTCACTGTTAATTTAAGTTAGCTGCAGTATAAAAAGACAAATTATAATAGTAGCTAGCAATTATTGGGAGCTTATTGGGTGCCTTGTCCCAGAGGAAGCACTGGACAGAAATGGTATCTTTTTATTTTATCCTTCTAACCACCCTGTGAAGTGGTGCTATTATTATCCCATCATATAGATGAGGAAGCTGAGGCTCAGAGAAGTTTAACAATTGCCCCAGGTTACCTAGCTAATGAAAGGCAGGTCCTGGATTCCAATCCACCCCAGCATGCTCCGGGGCCCAAATATTTAAGAGCTGTAGTTATTTATTTTAGGCTTTTAGAAAGAAAAAGAGCCTTTTGAATTGGTGCACAAACTTTTTGTCTAAAAGAATCTATTCCCAGGGTTCCCAGAGAATGAGCTGAGGTAGACATTGAGTGCCATGGAAACGATTGCACCTGAATAATTACAAATGGGACTAGAAGGCCCCATGGAGCCGTGCAAGCTCAGCTGGAAGAGATTATGGGAGGTTGTTAAGTTTGCTGTTTTAGGAATGTGCTTGCTGGTGTTTTATTTTCCCTCCTTTGCTGTCTCTAGTTTGAGTCGGATTTGAATTAATTGTTTGGGGCTGGTAACTAACTTTGGATCCGATCCCATCTCTATGGAATCTTAGGGAGGCTGTAAATCCCTCCAGGGACAGTGGATGAAGAGATGTCTTCTTGTTTCTATCAGTAGTTCTGTTTAAAAGGTATTTTTAATTTCTAATTAACTTGAGCTTTCATTGGGACCAGATCTGGCTTTTATTTTCTTGGCTGCTCTGTGTTGGGACAGCTCCAGCCACTTACCTACTAACCAGTGATGGTAATTATTGGCTCTCTCTGGACCCCTCTGGATAGGCACTGTCGGGTAGCCAGTCCGTCCAGTGTTTGTTATTTAGTGGCTGCTTATCTCAGGGCCTTTGTGAAATGTTGCCTGTCTGCACTGTGGAGAAGCCAGAGCTCAGTGACTCATCAGAGGGGCATGGGTCCTTCCGTGCTTGTCTGGGGCCTGCAGTATGTAAGCAGTGGGGATCCTTGGGGCAATATTCCTGCCCCCAGAATCTTATACAATAATCCTTCCTTATCCACAGGGATATGCTCCAAGACCCTCAGTGGATGCTTGAAACTGAACCCTATATAATGTTTTTCCCTATACATACAGACATATCTATTTTAAAGTTTAATTTGTAAGTTAGGAATAGTAAAAGATTAACAACAATAATGACAAAACAGTTGTAACAATATACTGTAATAAAAGTTATGTGAACATGTTCTCTCAAACACCTTATTATACTGTCCTCATGCTTCTTGTGATAATGTGAGATGATGCAATGCCTATGTGATGAGAGGAAGTGAGAGACTCAAAAAGACACACAATTTAAAATGTATGAATTGTTTATTTCTAGAGTTTTTCATTGAATGTTTTCGGACCATGGTTGACCATAAGTAGCTGAAACCGTGGATAAGTGGACACTACTGTAGTTCAGTGAAGGAGCTTCCCATTCAAGAACTGCATGCCCCTCACATTTAGTACTTGACTTTGTAAGAATTCCTGATCAGCCATGAAAGCCATTCTAGCTGGGACCCAGGCCTGTGAGTGTAGAGGCCTGGTACTTGGGTGCTGCAGCCCAGGCAGATACCATCGGGAGTCAAGACAGCATCCTGCTGCGTGCCGTCCAAATTCTGAATGAAGAATTGGGGGAAATAATGAAGTGGTGGTTGTTCTAAGCCTCTAAACTTGGGTAGTTTGGTATAAAAAAAGATAATAAAAATAAATGCATTTGGGACGTGTTTTGGCAGCACCAAGTGGGCGGGGATCTTAGTGTATGGGTAGAAAGAATGATATTGGATACATTTTTCAAAGCTAAAAATACTTTTCACTGGATGCTTAATTCTAGAGCATTTTGTGTTGAAAGTGTTTAATGGCCTACCAGCTGTGGGTTGTTCTGTCTCTTTCCTGAGATGATATACTTTTTTAGGATGGGCAGGGAATTGCCTTTGTCTTGTGAGGAGGGGCCACGACTGGGGACTGAGCATAGATCTTGCAACCAGGGGGGATTTGGTTGGGGTTTACTAGCTGTGTGACATGTTACTTGTCTACCTGAAGAGGTGTGTGTGTGTGTGTGTGTGTGTGTGTGTGTGTGTGCGCGCGCGCGCGCGCGTGCGCGAGAATATGTGATCTCTCAACTACAGGTAACATTTACTTCATGGAGTCTTAACATTATGTAAGACTAGTGGCCCAGTGCATGGAATTCGTGCACATTAAAAAGGGATTAATTAGAGGAAATAATTTAATATTGCTATTTGCCCTTTCTCTATAATAGAAGTGTCAGAGATGAAAGAAAATTAGTAAAATATATATGAAAAACTTCCCATCAGAATCTGGGGCTGACCACGGGACCCAGAGTCAAGTCCCTACCCATGCACATGCATCTCAAAATCACGTGAGACCAGACCCAGCCAGCCCCCCATTGGGCTAGATCCAGACCTGGCCAATCCCACCCTTGGCAAGCCCTGCCAGGCAGGAGGCATAGCCTCAGGTCCCCTGGCCCGGTGCCAGGATGGGGGGTGTGACCTGAGGTCTCCCAGCCCAGACCAGGGTGGGAGGCATGCCTTGAGGTCCTCCATCAAGCTCCGCCAGGTGGGGGACATGGCCTGAGGTCCCTTGTCAAGCCCTGCCAGGCAGAGGGAGTGCAGCTTCAGGACCCCTGTCAAGCCCCAGTGGGCAGGGATGTGGTCTGAGGTCCCCCGGCCTGGTGCTGGGCAGGGAGAGCAGCCTGAGGTCCCCTAGCCCAGCACCAGGACAGGAAGCACACCTTGAGGTCCCCTGTCAAAGCCCTGCTGGGTGGGGGTGGGGTGCAGCCTGAGGTCCTCTTCAAGCCCAATAGGGGTGGGGGAGGATGTAGCCTCAGGTCCCTGCTGACTGCTCATTAAGGCTCCTTTTGGGAACTTAGCTTCAGCTGTGGGTGCAGCCATCTTTGTGATGGAGTGATGGTCAATTAGCATATTCCCTCTTCATTAGATAGGATGATGCAGCATAGGATCTGATGAGATGATATTTGAACTTCCTAAATCACAGGCTTGCTGTGGTCAAATTTCATTCAGTGTGATCAGAATAATGAAGTGTCTCCCAAAGGTGAAAGTGCTGCTGTGGTGAACAACTACGTGGGTCCAAGTGTGCTTGGCACCCAGCTAATGCCCAGCAAGCATGTGTTAACTGAATGACTGATGTGTGGTCTATTTGCACATAAGTTATTCTTGTCCAGTAGATGTTCAGCAGGGCTTCTTGGTGCTAATTGCCTGTGGATTCCTACAGTGACTCACCAGCCTCTAGCTACCCCGTTCTTGTTCTATCAATGTGCGGCCACACCCTGTGGAATAGCAGGTAGAACTGTCAGTTGGAAGCATCAGTGGGGAAACTGACATCAGATGGGTTGCTGGTAAAATCGTGTGAAGTAGTAACCAAATTAGTAATGTGTCATTATGACCAAATCCATAGGGAGTTGTAGTTGTGCTCCATTAAATGGGATGTTTGGTTAGATGTTCATTTCCTTCCTGGAACATTTGGGATTAAAGCTGAGATGATGGCCAAACTCTTGGAAAGAGAAGGGAATTTGTGAAAAACTGATAAGGACTATGCCCTTCCTTCAGTTGGTCTACTCGCTGGCCTGGAAGGTGTTGATGTTGTTTAGGGTTTTGCTACTTAAAATGTGGTCCATGGACTGACCAGCATTGGCATCTTCTGATAGCTTATTACATAATCTCTGCCTCTTTCCTAGACATACTAGATGAGAATTTTCATTTTTATCAAGGTCCCCCGGTGATGCATTGATGCAATAAACCTGTTCTTGGGAGGATGATTGGAAAGCTATGGTTAGATGGTTTTTGTATATTGAGATGATGACTACTAAAGAAGAAGTGTTACTTTTAGGCAGACAAAACACAACCACTGCTACACAATGAACTTTGATCACAAAGCTGCTCAGTGTTCTGGCTCAGATTTTCTTCAGGACTCAGTCCATGCTACTTCATTACGGATACTGAAAGATGGTACTCAAGGACCTGGGAAAAGAGAACAGATACTTGTGCTAAGTTATTCATGGGATGAATGTCTCCATTAGGACATTGGTGAGGCAGTGTTTGCTTTAAAAATTTTTTTAAGTTGAATTTTAATTGCCTCCCAGCTGTGCCTTGTTCTCTCTCCTTAGAGAAAGGAAGAGAGAGGGAGAGAGAAGCATTGATGCGAGAATATAACATCATTCAGCTGCCTCTTGCACTCCCCTTCCCGGGATCAAGCCGAAACCTGGGCATGTGGTCTGACCGGGAATTGAACTGGAAACCCTTCCGTGCACCTGAAGACATCCATCCAACTGAGCCAAACTGGCCAGGATGAGGCAGTGTTTTAACTGTGTCACTGGCTGTGTTATTCAAGAAATGGAAAGAGCTGACTTTTACAAAGTGCCTATTATACATCAGTTAGTGTATAAGGAAGGCACATCTGTACATTGTTTCCTTCAGTCCTCTTACACTTTCCTGAGGCTTGGAGGTTTTGCGAGGTTAACTTGCAGGTCAAACATCACATCTCCATGGCACCTACTCCTACTGCCATCACTCTGCACACGTCTTCTTTCTCATAGCATTGGGATTGATTTTTTAAAGCTAATATCAACATGCAATATAGGGAAGAATCCAACTAAGAGAAGAGTCTACGACCAAACTCAAATTGACTGGTCAGAGCAAAGTCGGAGAGGTAGTGATTGGTAAATATTTGAATTTTATTGCACCAGAAGCAGGCCAGGAGGCAGTCTGCTAGGATAAGTTCATCCAAGCTATTGCTTCATTTTCCTAGTAAAGAGAGAAAGTGATGTCTCATTCTGCGTTTCCAACACCTGCATTTTATAAATATACCGAAGCTGCAGAGAAACACGTTTCTAATGCCACTGGACAAGGAGAGTGACACATGGCATCTCAAGCATAGTCCTCAATTGTGAGTCACTTGTAAAGCACCTTCACAACTTTGCCACACTTATCACAATGTATACAACTGAACTGTTTCCTATGGCTGATTCACTTAAAAAGTTCTGTATTTTACATTATAGTTTTAAGTGGAAACCTGCACTATTTGCCGTGATTATAATAACACATATGAACCTAGACTTTTGAGCCTGAGTCTTGTCATCCCTTCATTAAAGTGGACAGTTAAGCAACCAATGCTAAGTGGAAAAATCCTCCAGTTCCAACCTGTGACCTCAGATCCAAAATTGGAAGAATTGAGAGAGAATTGCAAAGGAAGTAATTTTCTCAAAATGTAAAACACTTTTACTTATTTCTGGGTCTGTGTACCATCTAACTTCCTCTGCACGTTGGCAGATACGTCTGAAGAGATGTTTTCATAGTTGAAATTCTCTTTCCAGAGCCACCTCTGAGCAAGTTGACATTTACAGCACTTGGGCTTCAGGATAGCTGACTGTGCTGAGTGTATGCTTACCGGGCCTGTGGTAGCTGCAAACTGGATCACAGATCATAGCATCATGGCAGGTTGAATCTGAAGATTGAAACATGATGCACATGCCGAGAATGGCCTCACAGCTACACTCCTGGGGCTTAGAAGCTTCAGCTAAATGAGGAGAGGCTTCCTTACATGTGGCCTTTTTTTGCTGGGCAACCTTAGTAGGGAGCACCACTATCAAGGGATTTGTAGTTCTTTCTAAAGCAGGAGTGGAGAACATAAGGCCTGAGAAATCATTTGATCTGGGCCTGCTAACGCATTAGGGGTGAGTTAATTAAATGTTAAAAATATAGCAGGCTAATTTTGTGTGGACCTCGAATATGCAAATGGCCCTTGGCAGAAAAAAGGTTCCCCACCTTTGTTCTGAAGGAACAAGCCTGAGCAGTTGATTTTGATGTTGGTCTTCCACCAGTAACTTCCTCAATCTTTAATTTTTTCTATTTCTGCCCATGGTAAAATGCCTATTGTCCACTTACCAGGTGTTGATAGTACTTGGAGCAAAATGCAGAATTGGCTTTGTAACGGTTGGTTCTGGCTTGCTCTCCCCTTCCCTGCCTCACTCGGGTCACTGTAAGTCCTTCCTGCAGGGTCCTCCTCTGTGTCTGCTTCTTCCTCCCCACCCTGATCAGAACCCCCTGCAGTGTTCATCATTAGGTAGCTAGACTTACTCATCCTTGAACTGCCTTTATATCTTCATATCTGTGGGTCACCATCCTAGGTTTTACTTATATATTTTTTCAATCAAAAGCTTTTTTACACTTCATGTAAAAATATGTAAAATGAGCAGATTTATATGACAACTAACTTTTTCCAGTTACTCATTAAAATGAACATACAACTGTTAACATTTTAAAAAATTGTATCTTGCCTGTATGCTATTGGGACAACCTTTGACCCATAGCAGTGGTTCTTAGCTGAAGCATAACATTAGATTCTTGAGGGTAGGGAAGATAGTAAAAAAGCCCGATGTTCCAAGCTTCTCTAATTAGGTCAAAATTTCTGGGGATGGGATAGAGGTATAGAGAGTTTTTCTAAAAAGTTTTTCAAAAGAGTGTAGTGTGCAGCCAAAATGGAAAACACTGAGCTCAGACTATGGCCAAACAGTCTTACTATCTTTAGTCTCCACCCATTTTAACCCATGCTTGATTCTGGTCTACATTAATCCTCTTAAAAGTGTCTTTTTTGAGACTTAATTATTAGACAGAAATCATTACAGTGCTCTGAATAGTGCCAGCATCTGGGACATTTTAGTTGCATAATTTTGTGATAGGGCATTGGATGGAAGTGAGCAGACTTGCGTTCTAGGCTCGGTTCTGCCACATAGTGCCTTGGAAATTATAGGTACAGTAATTGACTACATCTCTCTGAACCATGGTTCAGTTTGTTGTCTAACATTGATATTTCCGAGAGTTAAGTTAGAGTCAAATGAGAAAATGTATTTTTTTAATTAATTTTTTATACATATCTCCCCATTGCCCCCCCTCCCTCCCAGGCATACCCCAACCCCCCAGTTTCTATGTTCATTGGTTATGATTATATGCATAGATACAAGTCCTTTGATTGATCTCTTATCTACCTCACCTAACTTTAATCTTCCTGCTGTAATTTCACAGTCTGTTTGAAGCTTTACTGTCTCTGTATCTATCCTTTTGTTCATCAGTTTATAATGTTCGTTATTATCCCCCAATGAGTGCGATCATGTGATGCTTCTCCTTCATTGACTGGCTTATTTCGCTAAGCATAAGGCTCTCCAGTTCCAACCAGGTCCTTCTATTTAATGGCAGCATAGAATTCCATTGTGTAGATCTACCACAGTTTTCTGATCCACTCATCTGCTGACGGGCACCTAGGCTGTTTCCAAATTGTGGCTATTGTAAATTGTGCTGCTATGAACATAGGGGTGCATAAATCCTTTCTGATTGGTGTTTGTAATTTCTTAGGATAAATTCCTAAGAGTGGTATTACAGGGTCAAATGGGAGATCCATTTTTAGTTTTTTGAGGAAACTCCATACTGTTCTCCACAGTGGCTGCACCAGTCTGCATTCCCACCAACAGTGCACAAGGGTTCCTTTTTCTCCGCATCCTCGCCAACACTTGTCATTTGTTGATTTGTTGATGATTGCCATTCTGACAGGTGTAAGATGGTATCATCGCATTGTCGTTTTGATTTGCATCTCTTGGATGATTAATGACTTTGAACATGTTTTCATGTGTCTCTTGGCCTTCCTTCTGTCGTCTTTTGAAAAGGTTCTATTTAGGTCCGTTGCCCACTTTTTTATTGGATCCTTCATCTTCCTTTTATTAAGTTGTATAAGTTGGTTGTAGATTTTGGAGATTAAACCTTTATCAGTGATAGCATTTGCAAATATGTTCTCCCATGCATTGATCTTTCTTGTTGTTTTGTTGATGGTTTCTTTTGCTGTGCAAAAGCTTTTTATTTTGATGTAGTCCCATTTGTTTATTTTTTCTTTAGCTTCCATTGCCTTTGGAGCAGGATCAGTGAAGAAGTTCTTTCGGCATATATCTGAGATTGTGCTGCCTGTGGATTCCTCTAGTATTTTTATGGTTTCCCTTCTAATGTTTAAGTCCTGTATCCATTTTGAGTTTATTTTAGTATTTGGTGTAAGTTGGTGGTCCAGTTTCAATTTTTTGCATGTATCTGTCCAATTTTCCCAACACCATTTATTGAAGAGGCTATCTTGGCTCCATTGAATGTTCATGCCTCCTTTGTCAAATATTAATTGAGCATAGTGGTTTGGGTGGATATCTGGGTTCTCTATTCTATTCCATTGATCTATATGTCTGTTCTTGTGCCAGTACCAGGCTGTTTTGAGAACAGTTGCTTTGTAGTATAGCTTGAAGTCTGGTATTGAGATCCCACCTACTTTATTCTTTTTTCTCAGAATTGCTGTAGCTATCCATGGTCTTTTTTTGTTCCAGATGAATCTATGAAGAATTCTTTCTAGGTCTGTGAAATATGTCGTTGGTATTTTAATGGGTAGTGCGTTGAATCTGTAGATTGCTTTGGGTAGTATGGACATTTTAATGATGTTGATTCTCCCAATCCATGAGCATGGTATGCTCTTCCATCTGTTAACATCTTCCTCTATCTCTTTAGAAAATGTATTTTTAAAATTGTTTGTTCTATCCGGTTTGGCTCAGTGAATAGAGCGTCGGTCTATGGACTGAAGGGTCCTAGGTTTGATTCCAGTCAGGGGCATGTACCTTGGTTGAGGACACATCTCATCAATGTTTCTAACTCTCTATCACTCTTTCTTCGTCTCTGTAAAAAGTCAATAAAGTATATTAAAAAAGAATAAAAAAATAAAATTGTTGTCAACTTTCTGCAGGGTAACATGACATGTAACTATTATTATTATTATTATTATATATTTTTTAAAATTAAATATTTATTATTCAGATTATTACATTTGTTTCTCTTTTTTCCCCTCCATAGCTCCCCTCCACCCGGCTCCCAACCCTCCCTCTACCCTAACCTCCCTCCCATTGACCTCATCCATAGGTGTATGATTTTTGTCCAGTCTCTCCCTGTATACCCCTCACCCCCTTCTCCCTGAGAATTATCAGTCCACTCCCTTTCTGTGCTCCTGGTTCTATTATATTCACCAGTTTATTCTCTTGATCAAATTTTTAATTCACTTAATTTTTAGATTCACTTGTTGATAGATATGTATTTGTTGCTCATAATTTTTGTCTTTTACCTTTTTCTTCTTCCTTAAAGAGTACCTTTCAGCATTTCATATAATACTGGTTTGGAGTTGATGAACTCCTATAGCTTTTTCTTCTCTGTGAAGCTCTTTATCTGTCCTTCAATTCTGAATGATAGCTTTGCTGGATAGAGTATTGTTGGTTGTAGGTTCTTGCTGTTCATCACATTGAATATTTCTTGCCACTCCCGTCTGGCCTGCATCATTTCTGTTGAGAAATCAGCTGACAGTCGTATGAGTGCTCCCTTGTAGGTAATGAACTGTTTTTCTCTTGCTGCTTTTAATATTCTCTCTTTCTCTTTTGCTCTTGGTATTTTAATGATGATGTGTCTTGGTGTAGTCCTCTTTGGATTTCTTTTATATGGGGTCTGTGTGCTTCCTGGACTTGTAAGTCTATTTCCTTTATCAGATGTGGGAAGTTTTTAGTCATTATTCCTTTAAAAAGGTTTTCAGTATCTTGCTCTCTCTCTTCTTCTGGCACCCCCACAATTTTGATGTTGGTACACTTGAAGCTGTCCCAGAGTTTCCTTACATTATCTTCACATTTTTGGATTCTTTTCTCTTCTTGCTTTTCCAGTTGAATGTTTTCTGCTTCTTTATATTTCAAATTTTTGACTTGATTCTTGCCATCCTCTAGTCTGCTGTTAGGACTCTGTATAATATTTTTTATTTCAGTCAGTGTCTGTAGTTGGTCCTTTTTCATCTCCTCTTGGGTCTCGCTAAATTTATCCAACTTTTCTAGCATATTCTTGAAAAACCTTATAAGCGTATTTTTGAACTCTATATCCTGTCGTTTGTTTTCCTCCATTTCTTTTGTTTGTGATCCCTTCCCTTGTCTTGGCATTTTCACTGTGCTGGGAGAACTTCTGTGTTGGATTCAGCCTTATGATACCAGACTTGCAAACTGCAAAAGCCTTTCTGTTGAGCTTGGGATTGGTGGAGTCTCGGCGCTTAAGGGACCACCTTGCCTTCCAGTCGGCCCGCCCTCCACGGCCCCTGAGTCTCACGTGACTGGGTAATTGCTGGAGCGGTCCCTGGGCGCCCATGCGCTCTCTCGCAGTGCTTCTAGACTGCT
Source organism: Lasiurus cinereus (assembly GCA_011751065.1). Lineage (NCBI taxonomy): Eukaryota > Metazoa > Chordata > Mammalia > Chiroptera > Vespertilionidae > Lasiurus > Lasiurus cinereus. The sequence continues at coordinate 6,555,341 of JAAGEH010000020.1, forward strand.
GTCCCTCCAGCTCCACTGCGCTCCGGGACTACATGAGTCTGGGTCCCCAGGGTTTTGCCTGAAACTGGGGTTTAGTGGAGTTAGAAGTGACTCAGTTGGAGGGTCTGTCTCCCGCCCACTCCTGAAAGCCAGGGGCACAATCAGCATTCGGTCCTCTGCGCACAGTGCCGTGCGTGCCCCCCGGACTTCTGATCTTTTGTGACTCCCCTAAATTTCCATGCACTTCTCCCTTTTTACAGTCCAAACTCCCCCCGTATGAGTTTCGGCTGGATCTGGGGTTTAATGTCGTAGGATAAGGGGTTCAATGCCTTTGAGAGTCTCAGTCTCCCTCCAGCCAGAGAAAGTCAGCCAGGTTCGCCGTCACCCGCTCTCTCCACGCGCGCGTGTCTCCATACCTCAGCTTTTTGCAGCTCCTCTGGGTCTCTGTGAGCCCCTCTCTTTCCTTCTAGTTGTAGAATTTCCACTCAGCCAGCTTTCCTGTGGTTCTGGATTATGTCCATTCTGTCTTTTAGTTGTAATTTTGAAATTGTTGTGTGAGGTAGCAGTGTAGGTGTTTACCTATGCTGCCATCTTGGATTCTCTCGTAACTATTATGATTAAGTAAGACTGGGAAGATTTAAAAATAGGGAAGACTTTGAGACTCTATTTCACAATGGAGATAATTTAGACGACTTATGGCTAATGATAATTATGAAACATAGCCCACATTGCCACTCTGGGACTGCTCATCATCCTCAGACTGGCACAGCTGGGCGCATCCTGATGTTTGCAGATAGCACCTGCCAGCTACACCTAAGCAAAAGCACAGTCTGATGGTGGTGTCTAGAAGTAGATGCCCTGTCACTGTAACTCCATGTGCTTTTGCCAGTATGGATTAGTCAGCTCTGGATTTGCCCTCGTTGTGGGTGGAGTCCTTGGAGATTGCACATTTCCACATCATTGGTAGAAACCTTGCTTTGCAGCCGACGCTTGCTCAGGAGTGATGTGGGTGAAGGGACATCACACTCCCCATCTCCCACCAGAGTTAGGGGCTACCTGGATCCCCCCTTTATTACAGTCAGTTGCAAACATTGTCCAGAACATAATTATGCCTGATTTAACCTTCAACTTGAAACTAGCTGGGGACTCTGGCTTTTGGGAACCCTATGCTGAAAAAAGGGATCTCACAGACATAAACAAGTACCTTGAATTTGAAGACAAGCGGAGACTTGAGTGACTTGGATATGTTCCTGAATATTTCCATTACTTACCCACTTAGGATTTTTATTTGATTGGGATGTCACAAGTTCTAAGTAATAAAATGGAAAGTTGAGAAAAAATTTTTTCTTTCAAACTTTAAAATAAGTTTCCAGATAAAAACTTACGCCTGCCTTATGTCTTCAATGCATTTTCAGATCCATAATCTCATTTCATTATAACAATATGAGGTCATAGGGAAAGCAATTTTCCTCCTTTGATACCAGTAAATGGTGATGGCAGGTAAGGTTTAGCTTTAAAGGAGTTGGAAGATTGTTTTGAGTTTTGCGTCCTATCACTTACTAGCTGAGTGACATGGGCAAATTACTTAGCTTCTCTGAGCCATAGTTTCTTGGACTGAAATAACATAGTTTGTGGGGACATGGAGAATAAAAGGATTACGTGGGAAACATGGGGACTTAGTGCAGAGTTGTTAATTCATAGCTGAAGTTCAGCCTGGCTCAGTGATGGTGAGAACTGGCACACAGCCCCTGTTGGAGAAGAGTAGGGGCAGGGGAACTCTAGTGCTTGCTCACTTGCCCATCATTGTTGGCCCTGCCAAAGAATACCGTGTGCTCTAAACTTACCTTCTCTGATGTGTATGGTACTTACATGTAAATAATTACAACCACCTGAAATAAAATAATAAATTTAATTTCACAGTCATGTTAGCCACCTTTCCAGAGCTTGGTGGCTGCACGTGGCTGGTGGCCAGTGTTGGATAGCCCGGCTGGGAAATGTTCCAGGCGTTGCTGAAAGTGCTACCGGATGGGGCTGCTCTGGCAGGCAGGTGAGCTGTACGGCTCATTGTGTGCCTTTTGGGGGCTTTGGTAAAATAGGCCAGGAAGAGAATGATCTTGGAGTTACACTGACTTCCACCTCTAATCTTTACTTCTCCATTAATTATCTGATTGACATTGGGCAACTGACTTAGCTTCTTTTAGCTTCAAATTGTTCATCTGTAAAATTGGGATAGTAATAGCCCACTTACAAACTTGTAACTGTTATATGAGACATGTCCTAAATGCTCAAAAGATGGGGTATATCTTTTACATGTAGCTTAGCACTTGCCCCAGGTTTTTAAACTCTACTGCATTGCAGCACCTTCTGACCTCCCAGGAATGGCGAGCTTGACTGTGGCATTTGGAACAAGCAGCTACAGGGATATTTTCCTGCAATGCTGTTTTGGCAGAGCTGTATTTACTCTGCAGAGCAGTGCCTGCACCTCTTGGCCCAGTTCCCTGGGCACTTGGCCTTTCCTAGTGGCTCTGGGAAGAGGGCTTGACTTAGAGAAGTTCCATGAGCTTTCAGCCTGAGACCAGCCTGCGAGTTCGTTCCCACCCTCTTCTTATCGTTAGGGCTACCCTTGGGCAAGCCGCGTGCTCCTTGTCTTGTGTGAGATTTCATATGCAAGGTGCAGCTTCAGAAAAAAAGGCAGGTTCCTGTTCTGTCACCTTTCTCTTCCTTGCCAGTGAGAAAGGTTATGGGCAGAGTTTGAGGCACTTGGGAGATTTCCATGGTGCATTCGTAAAGGGGAGAAATGCTGAAATATGGCTATAGAAAGTGATGTTATATTTTAAATATTTATGCCTAATAAATTAGTGCTTTTAATGCGTATGTAATATGCCAGGTGGAGTGGCCACCATTATTGGATAGCTATGGTTTCATAAACAGTCTTCATTATCAATGTCTTGGAGCATGGATGGTTCGGTAATGGGGCTCATGTGTGGAGGTGTACTGAGTGTACTGTAACTTCAATCTAGTCCAGTGGTCAGCAAATTTCGGCTTGAGAGCTGCGGTTTGCCACTCCGTTGAATAATGAATTTGCCGACCACTAGTCAGTAGGTTATAATCACTGTATCTAAACACAGAACAAGAATTTTCCAGAAGCCTGAGGTTGAAGCCTCGGAACTAAAAGCCCTCAGGCTAGGCTCTGAGAGTGCAAGGTTTATCATATAAATATGTTTTTAAATTTTTTATCAGCCAGGAACATGGATATTTTACTGAATGGGGTTTTATAAAGAAGTGGAGAAATCAGAAAAGATCATAAAGAATAAGTTGCTTGCTTTCTGACACAAATACAGGTCGGCAAAAGGAAGCGTATAGTTGTGAGTAGGGGAAGCAGTTTATTCTTGTATTCTTTTGAATTAATAAAGCTATTATAACAACCAGAACCTGCAGGTCTTTTTCCATATGATCAACTGTAAGCCTACCTTTGCCCACCCCTGCATTTGCATTTCTCTGTTATGTGGAATTGTGATTTATTTCTCTCGTCTTGCTTTCAGCTTCAGTAGTTACTGACTATGGACCACTGTCCGCTTTGAAGCTGTGAAAATTAAATGAAGTCCTTTTATCCAAAGAATGTGGAGTATCATGCCATCTCTGAAATGCCTTTCAAATCACTGCAACTCAGTACTTTTCTGACTTTTAAAATTTGCTTACATAATTTGGATGAAAGTAATTTGCGCAGATGAGATTTAGGTAGCATAATTCCAAATTTGAATCCTCTTCTAAATACAGTTTCTTTGACGTAAATATTGTGTTTTTAAAAAAACAAGCTGAACTCTTTGGTGGGCAGTCTTTTTCTTCTTCTTTTTTTCTATTTTTAAATCTTCACCTGAGGGTGGATAGATGGAGAGAGACAGAGAGGCATCTATGTGTGAGAGAAACATAGATTGGTTGTCTCCTGTACGCATCTTAACCAGGGAATCAAACCCATAACCTTTCGGTGTATGGGACAAAGCTCCAACCATCTGGGCCATCCAGCCAGGGTTAGTGAGCAATTTTAAATAAGTAATTTTTTCTGTCCCTCGTTCTTCATTATTCACTCAGGCAATTCCTAGTGTGGACAGAAACAGTAGTTGGGAACAGCCACTTCCTACGTGGGTACCTTTACCAGGTTACCTAACCTCTCTATGTCAGTTTTTGGATTTGTAAAATGGGCATAAGCCCAGAAGGTAAGTACCACAGGTACAGTTTAGAAGGTGGGAGATTTAAATGTGCTAATGCATAGAAAGTGTTTTGAGTAGTATTTGGTACCCAGGAAGTACTTAATATGTTGTCATTTATATTATTGTTATTATCATCCTCATTCTTTCATCTACTTGCTCCCTCATTCAACAAATAGGAATTAAATGCCTTTCTAAAAGGCTCTGTGCTGGGTACTGGGAATCTAGTGGTTAATAGAAATATGTGGTTTTGCATACTGAACTTAGCATTCACTTATTTTTTTAAATGTTTTCTCTACTTTTTAAAAGTTTTCTTTACTCAGAGGGAAGTGCTTAATGAAACTGTGATGGCCCATTTTCATGTTTATATCTCCCTTACCCCCCTTTTAAAAAGATTTAAAACATTGTGGTCTCAGAGTAAGGTAGTGTTGTGGAGAGGAGATGAGGCTTTACCTATGTTTTGCAGATGGAGCAACTTTAGGACAGATAGCAGAAATTATTTTTGTTTTTTAAAAGCTGGAGCTATTTTATTTTAATTTTTAGTTTTTTTTTTTTCTGATTTCAGAGAGAGGAAGGGAGAGAGAGAAACATTGATGAGAGAGAATCATTGATCAGTTCCCATCTGCACGCCTCCTGTTGGGAATTAAGCCCGAAACCCGGGCATGTGCCCTGACCAGGCATTGAACCAGGCGACCTCCTGGTGCATGGGAGGTTGCTCAACCAACTGAGCCACCCCGACCCAGCAGATAGTGGAAATTCTTGTTTATGGTTAGGATCAGAGGGGCTGAGGCCCAGACCTCTTACCTCTGAGTCCTCTTCTCTGCAGTAGCCCTTCCAACCCCACTTTTGGTGCTGATGGCAACCACAGTGTTTCCTCATATAATGAGTATGTCCCTTCAAAAGGCTTTGTGAGTCTCTTGAGTTCTGTGATGAATTAGATCGTCATACTCTTACCCTGAGCATATAACTAGAAGCATGCTGAGAGTGTTTCAGGAGCTTGTGACAGACAGGTGTTCTTAACATCATTCACACAGCAAGTGGCAGGTCAAGGAAGGTTTTCTGCAGGGGATGGCATTCAAGCTGACACTGTTCATGAACTTAATCTCTCTAAGAATGATCAAAATGCCCATAGTTGGCAACTTGGTAAGGGATCATTTGGTCAAATACAGGTGGCTACTTGGAGCTAATTGGTGTACAGGCACCTCCTCGTTGGAAATGTACATGATATACAATTTGGTAAAGTTGGAAATGGCATGTCTCAAGTCTCTGAAAATTCATGTAGACAGCACATTCCAAAGGGTTCAGTGGGATCAAAGATGATTGCAGTGAATATAAGACTAATAAACTTTTAAGTAGGACTCTTTCGCCTTTCCCTCCCTGGTACTTGAAAGGCTAAAATAAACTTTATTTCCAGTATTTGATTGTTTATTTGCCAACTACCTGTTTGGAGGAAACGACATATTATCTCAGAACAAAGGGGGCTATAGTCACAAGAGGGCGGTGAGTTCGGACAGTGAGTTGGTAGAGACCCCAGTTTGGCTCGCATGTATGGCATCTCTGAGTTCAGGTGAAAAGGATAGTGACATTGTGGGAAAAACCAAGAGGACGGAAAACAGAAAATTGACACGTTAAAACTAAACAGTTAAAATAGTGCCCATTTGAACATGCTCTATGACTTGACCTAGAACCATAGTCAAGAAGAATGTAATAAATATTGCAGATATTTGTAAAGACCCTAGTTCATAGATTCACGATCCTTCATTGACTTTTGGGTAATCAACTGAAGGGCAAGGGTATAGGGGAGGGAAGCAGATCGGTTAGATGTGCATACATCATTGGCCATTGACTCCCCATGCCCCTGGCAGACATGCTGATCGGTCATGGCACCTTTTCCCACCAGAGGTAGATTTGTTTGCAAAGTTATTCTTAATTTATTGGAATTGGCACATGAAATGCAACCTGTATGCTATTTATGACGCGTTTATTTGAATGATGTGGTCCAGATTTATTGCCTTAGTAGAAGAATTAATATTTAAAAATATCCTTAGGTTCAGGTGAAAAGATTCTATAAATACTTTCATGACCTATGTTAATTTTATCCATAGATAAGTTGGAGTGTGCACCCAAATTTGTCTATTGCATCTGAATCTGGGCCAATCTCAAAGCTCTATTATCAGAGTATGTAATTAAGGTAAAGATATTCGAACAGGCCAGCCAGTCCCAAAATTAGCTCTTGCTTTGATGTTCCCCAGGTGCAAATGCGCATATCCTTGGTTCTTCCACCTTCCCTGTGGTTCCTCTATCTGAGGCTTTCAGCAAGTTTGCTTTTGGCTCAGATTCCGGAGTTGATACTGTTTTCTCCTGTGGTTCTTTAACCATTTTTGAGATGGCAATTGGAACTGGAGAAGCTTGTTTGTTTAAATATTCTTTTAAGGGTATTGAGTGTGACACTACTTACACTTAGCTTGTGATAGTGCAGCAAGCTGTTTTGGGTTTATACTTTGAATGTTATTTTATATTCATTGGCTGTCCTTTCTGTAGGTGAAGGTAGGCAATGTGCTTAAAGGGTTGTGACCTTACCTGCCAAGGAATTCCAGCACAGATACAAATTCCACTCCAGGTCCTTAGGGGTAGAGCCCTCAGAGGCCCTGCTGTTACTCATGTACAACCTGGGGCAAGTTATGCAGCCTGCCAGTGATTTAGTATCCTGAGTAAAACAGAGGTATTAGCAAGTACATACCTTATAAGATTGTCATAGGGATTAAATTGCATGACATAGCAGAGATGAGTAAATCACCACACATGAAGTTTAAAATGTGAGCAATTAATCCAAAGAGATAAGTTGTCAGGGCAGGCGCTTGCTTTGGGCGCAAAAGTTGAGGGGCACCAACAACTTTAATAATCAAGGTAATATTTTAAAAAATGAGAATTAATAAAAAAATTTATGATGAACAAAATATCACGTATTTAATGCAATCAGGATTCTACCCTGCTCTTGTACACCCTTGCCTTACTCTTTGCATTGTAATCCCAGTCCTGGTGTTTGCTCAGGGATGCTCTTAACCAGGGTCAAAAACTTGGCACCTTTCTTAGGAATGGTGATCAGTGTATACTGACCCATTTTGGAGGCCAGGTAATCTTGAGTCACCAGCACATATTTTCAAGATGACTCTCTGGGACCAAGAGAGCAGGTGAACCCTGGGGTGTTGCTGAGCTCACCGTTTGTAAGGAGACTGCTTCTGTATCCTTGCCTCATGGCCTGGTGCTAGGATCACCTAAGCTGGGCTGCCGCAGACTGGAGTACTTGGCTTGTCCTGTTAATACACAAGCTATTCACTACTAAGAACTGCTTTGGACCCCATATCATTAAGTTTATTTTTCAAAAATTTTAAGGTTTTTTAAAACAATTTTTATGTATTGATTTATTTTAGAGGAGAGGAAGAGAAAGAAACATCAATTTGTTGTTCCACTTATACATTCCCTGGTTGATTCTTGTATGTGTCCTGATTGGGGATCTAACATGCAGCCGTGGCATATCTGAAAGATGCTCCAACCAACTGAACTGCCTGGCCAGGACTCATCAAGTTTATTAATGCAGTTGTTCTTTAGAGAGGCGAGGTATAATTTCCAGTTCTTAAGTTGACCTATGTTCTGAAAACAGAATAAGAACCAAGGAAAAAGAAAGAATATTCCAGAAGCACCAATTTTTGCTCATATTTCTGTGGGTATTTCAAGACTGTTGTGAAACAGAGGTGCACCATTAAAATTCCCTGAAGGAAGGGAGCTATGAGTTTATAAGCACAAGCCCAAATAAGTTAATCAGGTTTTCATGGGGTTGCTGGCTACGTTGCTTGGAGGAAAAATGGTGCTGCGCTGAGAGCAGGAATAGCTGAGACCACTCGTCCCAGGGCGCGCTCCGCTGGCTGCTCCCGAAGGAGACGAGGACAGGAGCTCGAGGACAGGAGCTCAGCTCCTAGAAAGGTTCTTGTCGGATAGTGTTTTGATTAAGCAACAGACTGCTTCTAGCCTTGGGAATGTGATCTCTTGAAGATAGAAATGTTATGGCCCAAGTGGGAGCTGGATTAGCAGGAAGGGCTTGGAGGCTGAGGTTGTGCCTTTTTGGATAAATTACTGTAAGAAAATTGGACAGGGCTTAATGTTCAATTCTTATTTATTGTTCCAGAGGTCTTTAGATTTTTGTGTACAGCTGTGGCAAAACAAAACAAAACAAAACAAAACAAAAAGCAACACAAACAAACAAACTGGCTGTTTTCTCTAACTTGATTCCTTTTTCTGGAATTAAAAAGAAAGTGAGTGAGTCAGGGAAGTGGATATTTGAATGGAGAGATGCTTTCTGAATCCTTCCCATCATTTCTCTGGGAGTGAAGTAATGTAGGGCTGAGTCACCATGCTGTGTGATTTCAGATAGAGAAGCTATGAGCACTGGTGGGGTAGAAGGTAGATCCTTGAGCTGGAAGGATTTGGGGCCAAGAGGAGGGAAAGAAGTGGGCTGTGTGTAGGAGGTCAGTGAGCTCCCTCCTCTCCCCAGCACTGGGCTCTGGCAGACTCATTCCCAGCAGACAGAGAAGGTCCTGCTTGTTGGGAAGGCAATGGGCGGGATGGGTAGGACCTCGGGTTCTGGAGTCACCTACTTCAGATCTGCATCCCAGCTTTATCACTCAGTGGCTATGTGATTAGCAACATTATTTACCCTCTGTGTGCTTTGATGCTCTCATCTGTAAGATCAGGGTAATGCTACCTGCCTTGTCAGGTTGTTGTGAGAACTAAGGTGCTGAACTGTTTCTGGCACCTTATGTTTTATATAAAATATAAATCTTAGTTTTTATTAACTGCTATTACTATAGAGCTTACTTTCTCAGTATACCCGTGTGATGGATAACAGGCATGTTGATGAATCCATGCAGATAAAAGTCACAGCTAGATATGGGGATATGTGGGGTGCAGTGCTGGTGAGGAAGGCCCAGGGGAGAGAGGAGCAGGTATCTGAGCAGAACCTGGATTCCTAGGAGTTGTCTTCTGGTGATCTGGATTCAGAGGGAGAAGCATCAGCAAAGTCCCTGAGATAGAAAAGAATGCTGAGTGTGAGGAAGAGTTAGAGGACAAGTGGCACAAAAATGAATATGGAATACGGCTCAAAGACATGCCGTGCTGGATCATGCTAGGCTTCGTGGATCTTGGCCATGAGCTTGGAGTTGATTGTAAAGGTGTTGGGTCTTCCACTGAGCAGTGACATGATGCAGTCAGGTAGAGTGCCTGCAGGCTGAGGTGACAGCACTGGAAACCATGCTGACAACCTTTCCTGCATGGTTGTGGGGAAGGGGTGTCAATGAACCACAGTGTTAGGCTCTGTGATGGCCTCTGGTTTCCTTTCCAATGCCGAGCCGCCAGAAGCACAGAATGAATGGAAGCGAGCCCTTCAGTGCCACTATTGTTTCTAAGTCAACACAGAGCATCACTGAAGAGGCCCAGGGGTAAGTGCTTTAGTTGACATGTTTGTTTCCTAGAGCTGGACTTGGACAGATTGTTGCTGGAGCAGTTTCCACTTCTTGTTAACTTGAGATATTCAAACACTTTCTACTTGGAAATACCTGTAAGAGATACCACGAAGAATGTTTGAGGATGCCTATGCCTGCTGTTTATTTTGAACAAACATGCGTGGAAGTGTGTAGTTTGAATGAGGACAGATGGTAAAACTTCTGCTAATTTAGGATCATGCTGTGCAGCTTCTAATGCCTCTTCATGGTTCTGTCCTTTAAGCTAAGGGTTTCAATTGGTTCTTGTATGTAATTAAGTTTGGTTCAAAAGAGTAAGTCAAGTGCAAGGGTAATGAACTGTAGATCATGATAAAAATTTTTTAATATCAATAAACTCATCTGTGAGAAAGGCCTTTTAAATAAGTTTTGCAGGGCCTACATTTTACCATTTCCACCCCTCCACCCCCCCTCTCCCGTCCCCGTTTAGTAATCATGTGCTACTGCCATCATTTGAAGGTGTTACTGGCGATTGTTTCCACTGTGAGTACTTTCTGACTCAGCTACTCATTCAGGGTCACATGGGCTGGTGAGGGAGGAGCACCTGAGCAGACAGCCACACAAGAGAAATGCAGTGAGGTCACCAGGGCTCAGGCTTCTTAGCACTCAGAGAACTATGGTGGGACACTTGCAAAGGGCAGTTTTAAAGGAAGCCAGGTAGGAAGCATGGAGATCCTCTCATTCATTGGCATCTGTGGTTAGCCTGACATTTGTTTTTCCTTAATTCCAGCTCAAAGATATAATTTAAAGTATTTTGTATTAATCCATGCTGGCCATTGTCACCATCCTCTGGAAACAGTTAAATGAAGAAGAATTTTAGATGAAATTAATGCAAAATCTATTTTATGGCAGAAGTAAGGTGACCTGTGGGCTTGGTCTAGTCCTGGAAGAGCTTGGAATCTGGAGAGTCAATGTCTGTCAGTTAGGACTTAAGTTTAGTCCAAGGCTGAGTGACACTTGATTACAAAGAAAGGAGCAGAAAGAAATCAGTGCAAAGCTTTTCATTATGTAAAATCTACCTTCCAATTCAGACTTGGGTAATAAGGTGTTTCTGAAGAGTGTTTCCTTATTTAGAACATTATTGCTTATAAGGCTAGAGGTAACAGGCCATTTTGTGGTCTACACTCTCTATCTATCTATCTATCTATCTATCTATCTATCTATCTATCTATCTATCTATTTCTTTTAGGTCTAACCTGTGCTTTAGAAAAGGAGAAATGCCATTTTTCAAATTTACATTCTAGACAGTGATGTGTTTGCTATGCCAAGTCCTGAATTTTTAGGATGGAAATCAGGATTGCCATGAGTTGAAAACTAGGTAGCAAGAGTATTTCAGTCATTTTTGGAAGAGGAAGAAAATTAAAGTTGAAATTTTTCCTGGATAATGTAGACATAATATTCTTTTATAGATATTACTATTTTTTATCTTTGTAAAGAGTAGTGGTTCATATATGTTTTTGCAACTGAGCAAAAATTACTCTTCCTGTGGTGCTGTGTCAGTTTTCATGGTCTTAGTTTGGCTCCAGGATTTAGAAGATTTGATGGTTTCTAACTTTGCAGCCTCCAAGATGTCCCCCAATGATTCCTGCAGCCTGTTGTTCATACCCACATACAGTCTTCTCACACTCCAAGTTGATTTGTGTGAACAGTAGCACAGTGATGGCAGAAGTGATGGCATGTCACTTTTGAGATCGTTATAAAAGACTTCCTTCTGGGCATATTTCCTCTCCTCACTCCCTCGAGTCCCTCACTTTGGAGGAAGCCATGTTGTGAGCATCCCTGCGGAGAACAGCCCTGTCAGCAGCTGTGGGAAGTGAGCCTGGAAAAGTATCCTTTAGATCCTGTCCCCTGGGGAGGGTTGCAGCAAAGCTTTGAGAGATCGGGACACACAACCATCCAGCTGAGCCTTTCTGGGATTCCTGACCCACAGAAACTGTGATATACAATTAACATATAACGTTATGTTAGTTTCAAGTGTATGACATAAGGATTCAGTATTTGTATATATTGCAAAATGATCACCATGTATAGTTAACATCTGTTACCATTATAATTCTGTGTTGAGGACTTTTTTTTTTTTAAGTATTGAGGACTTTAAGAATTATTCTCTTAGCAACTTTCAAATATACAACAGAGTATTATTAACTATACTCACCATGCTGTACATTATACCTCCAGGACTTTATTATTTTATAACTGGAAGTTTTTTACCTTTTGACCACCTTTACCCATTTTGCCCACCCTCCTAAAATGGTTGTTGTTTGAAGCCAATAAGTCTGGGATGATTTGTTACATGCAGTAGCTAACTACTACAACTGATAGCATAAGGTTGGTTAGTTTATCCACACACCCACCCTACCATCTGTCCATCTACCCATCCCATTCTGCATGCTTTCAACAAACATTTGAGGACCCACTCTGTCCTAGGACACTGAATAAATGCTACAATCCTTGTTCTGAAGGAGCAAAATACCTAGTTTTCTCCAGTAAAACTATACTTGAATTCTACCTTGTCACTTTCCTAGAATTAATTTTGAGTTTTAAAAGTCAATAAATATTTAAAGAAAGTTTTATTTTTTTGAATCTTTTATAGGACAGGGAATGAGAAATACCATTTTATTTAAACCATATTTGGCTTTTAGCATAAACATGAATTTTAGATGAAATTAATGTAAAATCTATTTTGTGGCATCAATATTTGTAAATTTTTTAATGCTTTAAGTGGATTACTTATGTTCATTGTTTACATTTTTATTGATTATATGAATTATTCAAAAAATAAAAAGATACTAAGAAATTTGAGAAAAAAATCAGACTTGAGCCAAACCAATACATAAAATAGTAAATATATATATTGATGGAGTGCTTTATCTGTGCCAAATTGTGAACATTTTTGTATGTTTCATCTGTTAATTCTCACAAGGACTTATAATTCATCTCTGTTTTACTTATAATGAAATAAGATTTAGCATATTTAATTAGCACAAAGTCCAAAAATTAATGAGGTGGAGGTGAGATTTAAATCTAGATCTCAATGTCTTAGTTACTTTGCTATACAGAAATGTATGTGCTTGTGTATTGATGCATGATATCATGTTGCATGTTTCCAGAGTTTTATAGTTTTGCCTGGAGGCTTTAGTTTTTCTGTTTGCTACTTGAAAACTGAGTTCTTAAAGCATGGTTTGGGCTGAGACCGGTTTGGCTCAGTGGATCGAGCGTCAGCTTGTGGACTGAGGGGTCCCAGGTTCGATTCCGGTTGGGGGCATGTACCTTGCTTGTGGGCACATCTCCACTATGGGGCGTGCAGGAGGCAGCTGATCGATGTCTCTCTCTCATCGATGTTTCTGACTTTCTATCTCTATACCTTCCTCTCTGTAAAAAATCAATAAAACATATTAAAAAAAAAAGCATGGTTTGGCCACATTGTTATCAAAATATTATGGAGGCTATCATAGTCAGAACTTTAAATGGTGTATATTATCAAATTCTGTGCAACATAAAGGAATTTATTGGTACTGTCTTTAGACGATGCTGAAGATGAAAATAAAAGGGGGGGAGGATGGGGTAAAGGTGAAGAAAGAAGTGGAGTGGGAGAGAAAATACCAGATTAGAGGCCTCATAAAAATGTGCTTTATCTCTTTAAATTTTGACCAGTGTTAAAATGGGGCTGAGATGAGTGGACTGATGTCTCTTGGGAGTATACCAAGTTGTACTGCTTTTTGTCTTCATAAAGGTATTAGGCACCCATCTGGAGGGCAGGGCACCAGGAACGTTGTTCGGAGAATAGGACGTTAGTTGAGCATCACCATTTACCAGATGGTGACTCCAGTCAAGATGCCTAAGCACTTGTAGTTTATTTTCCCATTTATGAAATTAGAATAATATTAACTTCATGTTATATAGTTCTGAGGCTTGAGTATATGCATATTGCACTTAATAAATGTTGACTGTTAATAGTTGAATATAAGATCTTTCTTCTTGTCTGATTTTCCTATCATTAGCAGCCTCTTTCCCCCAACCTGAACCCTGCAGAAGGATCATCCAATTTTAGCAGGAATACATGAAGTGTCAGGCTGAATAGGAACTTTAAGTAAAAGTCAGGGAATAAAATGATTCAAGGTAAGTAAAGATGAGACAATGCTGACTGCTCAGGAGGTTACATAAAAGAAACTAAGTTAAAAGGAATACGTACCTACTTACTTAAGTTACAATTCAAATAAAAGAAGAAACCAATGTGTATATCATATGTATAGATAACAATAGACAGTGGGATGTTACTGCATTGTAAATGTTTAAAATTGTAATCAGCAAAATTTCATTTTATGGTGAACATCTTTCTAACAATAGTGAGGCAATTTGAATTTTTTTTTACACCGTCTATATTTACAACTAGAGGCTTGATGCACTAAATTCGTACAAGGGACTCGGTCCTCGCAGCTGCGGAGGCTGCCTTGGTCCTCACAGCCCCAGCTTCTTCTGGAAGGTCATCTGGCTGTCCGGTCTAATTAGCATATTATGCTTTCATTATTATAGATAGATGGCTTTGTCTTAAATCTCTCTTTTAATGGTCTTTTTCCTTACAATCCTTTCTCCCCTGCTATTGTAAGTGTTCCCTCCTCTGCTGCCTTATGTACTGTCAATTTCCCAACAAGTGATAGGAGCCATTTTGCTATGTGATGTGGCAGAATTGGGGATTGGCTGAGCTGCTGGGAGAAAATAGTGGATCTAAGAAAGCTTTGACTAGTTCCGTGCCCTTATTCCCTGAACCAGTGTTTTCCCACATGCTATCCCTTCAGCCGCAGAGGATCTTTTCCCATTTGCCTCTGGATTTTCCTTCTGCTCCTTCTTGCTGGGTACAGCATGATTAGTGAGTGTTCCCAAGAGGAAGCTATGTTGTGCTTCATAGCAGGATAAGAAATTCTTTCCCTGGGGAGTGAAATTCCAAACCTCCTTGGCCACTGGGTGCAAAGGTGAAGGGAAGCTGGGTGTGGAGCTGGGTCAAGCCCAGGGAAGCACATGGCAGGATGCTGGGTAGGGCTCCCCACAGCAGGATGCAAGGAGGCCAGGCCGCCTGTCTGGTGGAAGCCAGGCTGCGCCTGAGTCAGCCTCCCAGATCTGTGCATGATGACAGGGCTCCTGTGAGCCCATTGAGTTTTCATGGTTTGGCTTTTTTTGAATTGCATAAAAACAGTTGCTTGATTTGGATGCAGATTTAATATCCTTTCTGGGTGAAGGGTCTCAAATAGTAAAGTATGTTGGCTGCCAGCTCAGGGTGCCTGCCAGGGACTGCTGAAAAGAGAAATTTTAAAAGGAGAATGTGGAGTGAGGCCTGAATTGCTTCAGGGAGCATTTCAAATTGGATCATTTTACAATTAGATGGTCTTCAGTGATGATATTTAGTTCTGAGAGATGCCAAGATTTGTGTTCTCAGGTTCAGCACCACTTAAAACCATAAGCTACTGGTCCTCAGAATGAAGCACAATCCCTCATTGGGCCCACCTTCTCTGAGGCTCTGAGGCTTGATGGGCCTTCTAAATAATGATTTGTAAACATGCATAACTCAGGGCATATTTAGAAAACCGATGTGTTTATAAACCTAGATGAAGCTGATTCGTAAGCACCCTTGTGGCAAGTATTTGTTATTCTTTGACCATTCTCCAGGTGGCAAAGTCATGCCCATGGAAACTCACTGTATCAGGTAGCTCTTGCTACAAACCCGCTGTATAACGAACTGCTCCCAAACCCACAGCCTACAAGCATGTCTTTCTCTCAGTCATAGGTTTGTGAGTGGCTTTTGTCAGGATGGTCTTGGCTCCAGTGTATAGGGGTTGGGTTGGGGTTTGCTGTATCTCTTTCCTCTTTCTTTGACTAGCAACTACTCTGACATATTCTGCTCATGGTGGATCACTAGAGTGCAAGCGGGCTAGCTGGACTGCAAAAGCACATTTGAAGCGTCCGCTTGTCATGCCTGAGGACGTTCATTGGCCAAAGCATGCTGTGTAATCAAATGCAACATTCCTGGTGCAGAGAAGCACACTCCATCCAAATCAGAAAGAACTGCAGAGTTCCTTGGCAAAGAGCATGGATGTATAATTTTAAAACGGGTGGTATGAAGAGTCATGAGCATTAAGTTTTCTTGGTTTGTTCCTTCTTCCTGTCTTCCTCCCTTAACCTCCTTTCTTTCCTTTTATGGTATGATGTACATAACATTAAATTGCCATTTTAACCATTTCTAAATGTACAGGTCTTTTTGTGGCATTAATTATATTCACATTGTTGTACAACCATCACTATCATCCACCTACAGAACTTTTTCATCTTTTCAAACACTTAACTCCCTACTTCCTGCACCCCCAGCCCCAGGCAACTGCCAGTCTGGTTTATATCTCAACGAATTTGACTGCTCTGCATGTCATATATAAATGGAACCATACAGTATTTATCTTTTGACTCGGTTACATCACTTAACATAATGTCTTCAAGATTCATCCACATGTCAAAGTTTTCTTCCCTTTTGGGCTGAATAATATTTAATTATAAGTCTATGTCAAATTTGTTTATTCATTCATCTATCAATAGACTTTCCTGATTCTTTTTTTAAAATAAATATTTTTTTTCAGTTACAGTTGACATACAATTTTATATTAATTTTAGGTGTACAACATAGTGATTAGACATTTATATAATTTACAAAGTGATCACCCTGATAAATCTATTACCTTTCTGACACCATACATAGTTATTACAATATTATTGACTATATTCTCTGTACCATACTTTATATTCCCTGTGACTGTTTTGTAACTACCAGTTTGCACTTGTTAATCCCTTTACTTTTTTTTACCCACCTCTTCAATCTCCCCTCCCATATGACAACCATCAAAATGTTCTCTGTATCTAGGAGTTGGTCCCTTTATTTTGTTTTTTAGATTTCACATGTAAGTAAATTATATGGCATTTGTCTTTCTCTGTCTGACTTATTTCACTGAGCACAATACCTTCTAGATCTATGTTGTTGCAGATGGCAAGGCTTCATTCTTTTTATGACTTAGTATTGTTCCATTGTATGTATGCATTCTTTTTCATTTTTTTTACTGCAATTCTTTTATTTATTTATTTTTATTTAAAAAATATATTTTATTAATGTATTACATGTGTACATTTCTTCCCATTGCCCCTCCACCACTCCCATGCATGCCCTAACCCCCCCCCCCCCCCCCCCCCCAGTGTCTTATGTCCACTGGTTATGCTTATATGCATGCATACAAATCCTTCGGTTGATCTCTTATCTACCCCATCTCTTTCAAATACTTCTTTTTCTATTCATCTATTGATGAACACTTAAATTGCTTCCATATCCTGGCTGTTGTAAATAATGTTGCAGTGAACATATGGATGCCTATGTCTTTTGGAATTAGTGTTTTCGGTTTCTTCAGTTAAATACCCAGAAATGGAATTGATGGGTCCTTTTTTGTCTCTTATTATAGTCTTTGTTGTAAAGCCTGTTTTATCTGTTTTAAGTATTGTTACCACAGCTTTTTTTTTTTCACTTCCATATTTATGAAATGTCTTTTTCCATTCCTGTACATTCATTCTGTGTGTGACTTTTCATCTGGAGTCCCTTGTAGACAATATATATAAGGGTTATCCTTTCTTACCTTTTTTGCCAATCCTATCTTTGGATTGGAGCATTTAACCCATTTACATTTAAAGTACTTATTAATAGGTACATTGTAACTGCCATTTTATTCATTTTTTTTTTAATCTTCCTCCTTCTCCTTCTTAAATAAGTCCCTTTAACATTTCTTGTAATAATGGTTTGGTGGTAATGAACTCCTTTACCTTTTTCTGGTCTGGGAAAGTTCTTTATCTGTTCTTCAATTCTAAATGATAGCTTTGCTGGGTAGAGTTATCTTGGTTGTAGGTCTTGCCTTTTATCACTTTGAATATTTCTTGCAGTCCCTTCAGGTCTCCAAAGTTTCTGTTGAGAAATCAACTGACAGTCTCATGAGTGTGCCTTTGTAAATAACTGTCTCATGCTGCTTCTAAGATTTTCTTTGTCTTTAATCTTTAGTGTTTTAATTAGGAGAGTTTTCTGCTACCTTGTCTTTAAATCCCTGATTTGATCCTCTACTTAATCTGTTGATTTCCTCTAATGTATTTTACCTTTCTGTTTTTTATAAATGATTTTTATCTCAATTTTTATGTTTCCTATGGTTTTGTTGACGTTCTCACTGAAATCATTGAGCATCCTTATAACCAGAATTCTGAACTCTTCTGCTGGTAGATTGCTTATTTCTATTTTTTGTTGTTGTTCTTCTGGAGTTTCATTTGGGACATGTTATTTGTCTCCTCATTTTGGCTGCCTCCTTGTGCTGTTACATTTCCTGGGCTTGGTGGAGTGGCCTTATGTAGTAGGTGTCCTGTGGGTCCCAGGAGTGCAGTCTCCCTGGCCACCTGAGCTGGGTGCTCAGGGTTGTCCCTTGTGTAGGTTGTGTGTGGCCTCCATTATAGTTAAGCTTTGATTGCTGTTGGCACGTTATTGGGTGGCTGATTGGCTGTGAGGACTGACCATGACTACAGCTGTGCAGGTGTTGACCCTACAGAGCAGGATTTGTTTTAAGAGGGTTCTAGTGCCTGCTGATTGCACGTTCAAGTGTGTCTTTTGGGTGAGGTGGTTGAGTGGTGCTCTAGCATGGTGTGAAGCAGGCCACTGGGTATGTTGGTTCTGGGGCCTCTTGTGAAGATTTCTGGTATAAGTCATGGTCAACCAGTGCTGAAGCCCTGGCACAGAGCCACCTGGTATGAGCTACAAAGTGATCTTCAGATGGTTGCCACTTCTCCTGAGCTTGAAGATGCCTGGGAGAAGCTAAGCTACCAAGTGATGCTGGCTGTTGCTAGATCTGGGCTTGGGAACACTTACCTGAGGTATGTGGCACACTAAGGCTCGATGTTGCTTGTTTGGGGTTTGTGAACCTTTGAGAAGCTTAAGTTCACACCATGAGCCAAGACAGGATATTTGTATAGAAAAGCCATGGAAGTGACTTGGGTGCACCTATAAGTTGGATGGGGTGGGGTTTTAGGGAATCACCAGGGCAGGATTAAGGGTATTAGGCAGTTGATAGACACTCATATGTGGCTCTGGCTTGCACTTGCAGGGGAGGGCTCAGCAAAGGAACAGTGGCCTCTCCCAGTCCTTCTGTCTGGGAGAAAGCTGCCCCTCCAGTCTTCGTTCTGAAGCCAGACAGTTCAGTTCCTTCTCATATGTCACTGGTGCCTCTGGAACTGCTGGCTCTGTGCTGGAGCTCAGGGCAACTGAGTCCACGTAATTCTGTGTGTGGGCCCTTTAAGAGGAACTACTGGGACTGCAGTAGCCTCTGTCTCACTCAGCCTCTATCCTTGGTAGTTTTCACAGACAAGAGTTATGGGGATTTCTCTTCTCAGCACAGGAACCCTGGGCTGGGGGACCTTGCTTAGGGAGGACTTCTGTAGCTGCCACATGTGTTTCTGCCCTTTATACCAGTTAATAGTCTTGTGTTGGCTTCTTCTGTATGTCTGTCTTTGTTATAGAATTCTGTTCAGTTGACAGTTCTCAGTGACGGTGGTTCTGTGGTTTAGTTGTAATTTTGATGTAACTGTGGGAGGAGGCAAGCACAGCATTTACCTTCTCCACCTTCTTAACCAGCCACTTGCCTGATTCTTTGTTGCTGAGTTCCCATTCTCCCTAGACCGGAGCCATCTGACTTTGTCTAATAATCTTTTCCTTTCCAGCTTCTGGATCCAGCTTTGTCCATTCATTCATTCAACAAATACTTATTTAGCACCTTGTATGTCCCAGCAGCTGTTCTAAAGAAACCTGAAATCTCTCAATACTTAGAATTGTGATGTCCTATTTGGTAACCATAAGTTATATGTGGTTATTTAAATATAACTTAATTAAAGTGAAATAAAATTTAAAATGCAGTTCTTCAAATTTCAAATATAGCTGTATTTCAAGTGATTCATTGCCACTAATGCTTACCATTTTTGACAGCGCTGACTGGGGAGGTTCAGGGAAAGCCAGATAGCAGTGGTAGAGTGATAGCTCTCTACTTCTGGAAACTGTCCCCTTAAACCACAAGTCTATCAGGTGTCATCTTGTGCATGCAATCAATTATGGTTTATTTGTCTAGGTTTGAGCAACAAGCCATCCAATCAGAGCTCTCCCTTAGCACTTGGGAAAGCAAACTGAACAAGCGATTCAGCTACTCTAGGTCACTAACAGTTTTATTTTCTGGAGGCATTTGGCAGTGTCAGGAGACAGTTTGATTTTCGCAGCTCTGGGAAGTGAGAGGTGCTGCAGGCATGTCATTGAAACACTCCACAATGCTCAGGATAGCCCCCCACAGCAAAAATGGCCCAGTGCTCCCAATTCCAAACATGAGATATGTCCCTGCTGCTGCTGAAATTCTCACAGATAAGGACAGGGATGGAGAGCCATGTTTTTGGCATGTAGAAGAAGCTGGTGTGCAATGAGAGAATATGAAGTTCCAGTCTCCACTTTCTTTCCCTGAGACCAAACCTCTTTTCTTCGCTTGGGTTCTGGAAAGGACCTCAGTGTTATACAACTTTACTATTTCACTTGAATTATTTTGAATTGGGTTTTAGTCTTTTGCCCAATGTTGCTAATACAGCAAGTTATTTAGCAGCTCCTTCCTTTAGTTATACCCTAAATTGGGTGTTAGCTTTAAGGGAGTCATATGAAGTATCTAACACATACTAGTAGTAGGCATTCAATTGTAGCAAGCTCATAGAAATGTTTTGACTAAGTTCCAAATAATCTATTACATTCCGTATGAATCAACTATTATTTTATACAAACAATGGGGCCTCATCATATTTCACCAGTCAGTGGCTTCTTGGCTGGTGATGATCTTAGTCCTACATGTTTTTACTGGCAACTAAAGGACATCAGTAAACGCTGCTTCAAAATCTTACTAGCTCTGCGGGCAGGTGTAGTATTCTGAGGATTTTCTGTATTGCATCACATGTGTAGACTGAAAGACCTATATGTACTTAAAGGGACCTATGATTTTAAAGAAGACTGTGTTTTAATTATTTGGAAACCTTATAAATCAATTTTATTTCCAAAAATCAACAGCCTGAGACTTGGCTTTTTAATAACTCAAAAGCTCCTTGATAGAATGACCATGGAAATGACATATTTTTATCTTGGAGATTTTAATAAAGAGTAGTTATATATATATATATAAAAGTGAGCTTCAACATCCTACACACATGTACAGTATTTGAAGGTTTGCCACTAATTGTCACTATTCCTTACAAAATAATTCAAACCACACAATAAATACATTGTGAAGCTACATAAAATAACCCTTTTGGTGGTCTAATTTGGCATATCCATATATAATTACTTAAAGTAATAAGGGAGTAGTGATACATAATAAAAAAAAAACACCTCAAAGGCTGCGAAGGATACAGAATGAAAAGTCTGATTTCTACCGCCCCCCTGAACTTCTAGATGAAATCACGTTTAATGGCTTCTCATTTAAACATTGTTTATACTGTTAAAAGTATATTCTTGTTCTTCTTTCCTTTCCCTCCTTGCTTTAAAAAATACACAGAAAAAATAGAAAACAGAGTAATTGTGTGTGTGTGTGTGTGTGTGTGTGTGTGTGTGTGCTGTATATTTTTTGACGATATGTATATGTCAGTTTCAGTTCCTCATTATTTTCAGTTAATATTTACAACTCTGTTTTGGAGCCCCTTTCCATTAGCACTGAGATTGGCTTCATTCTTCTCAGTGACTTGGAGTTCACCTTCATGTCATTGTTCCATGCATAATTCATTTAACCAGCCCTCTGATGAGCATACGGTTTTTGCAGCCTTTTTTTTTTTTTTTTTTTTTTTTACAAATACTGCTGCCATGAGTAATGTATCCTTGGACCTCCATCTTTATGCACATATCATTGTACTTATAAAGTAAAATTCCAGTACTAGCCTTTTTGGTTCAAAATGTAAATACATTTTATGTTTTTATTACATTGCCCAATTGCCCTTCCAAAATGATGCACCGTTTTCTGCTTTTACCCACTTTATATGGACATGTCTAAAATCCCATCCCCTTATTCCTTATCATCCTTTCCTTCCCTTTTCTCTTTTCCCTTTCTCTTTCCCCTTTTTCTTTTCCCTTTCTCTTTTCCATAGTCCCAGGCCCAGTCTAGAAGGTGGGAGGCCTTCCGTTGAAGTGTTTATCTCCTCAAAGTATGTAGAACACAAATCACAGGTGCATTCTTGGAAGATATAAACCTGTCCCTTCCCTCCACCCACCTCCACCTCTGTTAATTGCTGGCCCAGCTGCCTCTGGGTGAAACCCCTTCTTTACCCATTCCTACCTTTCCTTCTCTGGGAGGCTTTGAAGAGCTGGTTCTCCTCCGTGGAGCCTGAGAATTGAAGTCTTTTCATTTGTCTTGGGTGTTTGCCAACGCCTAGAGATAGGCCTGGTCAGACCACTGCTTTCTGAGCCGTTCCAGGAAAGGCAAGAGTCTGTTTGCATGTCTAGTGTCAGAACACTTTCCAGATCACTGCTCTGCCTTGCATCTCCATTCCTGCTTCCACCGGGAAGATAGGTAAACCCAGGTTTCCAGCCATGTGCTTCTCTCTCTTTCCTAGCCTTCGGCCCCAATTGGAGTCACCTGTAACTTGATTCTATGGCCTGTGGAGTTTAACTTTGTATTTATAGCAAGTGCGTTTTTTAAATCCTTTCACCATGACATTATTGGCAGATGCTCTTTTGCAGGGTCTACCGTTTGGAGCAGGAATTGATATTCTGGACTCTTCCTTACTCTCCTCCCAATATTTTATTGTGAAAAATGTTAAACATACAGCAAAGTTGAAACACCTATATGCCTACTAAAAGGTTCGACCATAAACATTTTACTGTGCTAGTTTTAGTGTGTAACTATCCCTCATTCATTATTTTGGGCTCTTTTGGGGACTTCTCTCTGGCATTTTAGAGACAGCACAGCACAGAGAGTTAGGAGTGTGAGCTCTGGAGCCACACTGCCTGGGTTTCATTCCCGACTCTGCTGTTTAACCCCGTGACTGTGGCAAGCAACTAAATCTCTTTGTGCCTCCATGTTCTTATCTGTGCTGACTTCATGGGTTCTGTGAGATTAAATGAGTCGGTAGGTCTATAGCACTTATAAATAGACTACATGCCATATAGTAAGTGCTAAGTTAATATTAATTTCATGGATTTTTGTGGCTTTTTAAAACTAATATTGTTCATGGATTTTAGGGCCTAAGCCACTGTGAACCTGGTACTGTGCCAGACATTTTAAGTTCATTGCCTCATTTGATCCTTCTGCAGATTATCCCCTTTCAAAGATGAGCAAACTGAGGCCTCGTAAGTGACAGCAATGAAATTCAATCACAAATCTATTGCACTTCAGTAATCATAATTCTAGGTGTTGCCCTTTCTTTTTGAATCTCAAAATGGGGAAGATTCAGGATTCTATAAAGTGACAGCATTTCTGTGATTGGAAAGCAAAATTTTCAACTGAACTCTGGGAAACAGGTTAAGGTCAATATTGCAGAGGAAAGAACACCTTGCTGTTTTCATATTTGCTAACATACTTTCCCTCCCGGGAGCATGTCCAGATCGAGGCCCTCCTGCTGTCCGGGGTTCTGGCTGATCTAGTCGGGCCAGAATTTCCTTGGGTGTTTTGGCACTGCCATTATCTGTCAACTGGGTTATCACAGATGTTAGAATATTACTGCTGGTTTGCTGTCTTGCAAATCTTTTGTTGAAAATAGAAAATAGAAAAATAATGTGGCCACTGACTTTCTCATAGACCTGGATGTTTTGAAGAGAAGCCTTGCCCCAGTTGATTGCTTTAGGGTGAAACTTTGGCCTTGATAACACCCATGTATCTGGGAAATAAACTATGTTATGAGTACTCCTCAGGCAGTGAAGAGGAGATTGAAATAAAGCTGTCAGCTTCTGTCTTCTCACTGTAGTTTCTGCCTTAATTCAGATTCAGTCCCTTTCCCCTTTCCCATTCATTCCAGGTGGCAATGTGAGTCTCACACCCTTAACATTGTCTCATCGCCCTTTACAATTGAGAAGCCATAGCCAGTAATATTACTTGGCTTTCATTGTATTTGCTTTTAGAGTTACCTTATTTTTATGGCAGCTAATTCTCTGTCTCATTATAGAGGTGATATAAAGTTTTCATTTAAAGAACATTTAATTATATAACAAACTTCTTTCTTAAAAAAAGCTAAGATGGAAGAGTAGAATTGGCACTTGGATGTGGCAAAAGTCACGAGGATGGGATGCAAAGGATGGAAGTTTTTAAAATACCTAGTGACCTCAGGGTTGTCTGTCCAGTCTCCATTGTCTGTTGTTTTGGGCAGAGGGAACATTTATCAGATAGTTGCATCTATTTTGAAGATGCTCAGTGGAAAGTCATTTACACCCTGCCACTGTTTCTTGGCTAAGAAAAATATAGGCAGTAGGTTCTGCCGCTTTGGACAGTTTTAGAGCAAGGCTAATCATGCCCTGGGGCTTTGGCCCAGCACACGTGTTTTCATGAAACAGCCTTTGGTACCCTCAGCACCCAGAATCAGTGAGTTGGGTGCAGATATTTCCAACTTCTTATTGAAATTCTCTAGATTTTTTTCTTGGCTGTACATCCAAAAAGTGGGTACTGTAAATCTGCTAGACTTAGGATGGCCTCAGAAGGCACAGCAAAAGTGGCATCCCCAGGGAGTCCCCTGAAAGAGAACCCATGGTAAGCCTGAGTGAGGATTTCCATGATTCTTAGGGATTCTGTTTAGGAAGATAAAGATGTGCAGCTGCTCAAAGAATCTACCTGCACTGAGTTAGCGCTAAATAACCTGGAGTTTGGAAGGGAGGGAAGGTAAGGGCAGGATCCTCACCTTGGAAGGAGAGTCAGGTCATCTCTGGTATGAACCTGTTGGCAATTCATGGAGCCTTAAGAGTGGAAGCAAATGGGAGAGTGGGGTGGGAGTTTTGAAATTGATTGATATATGTGTGTGTGTGTGTGGCTGGGTGTGTGTGTGCTAGAGGGGAGAGGGAGAGGAAGAGAGAGGAGAGGGAAGAGAGATGAATTGATTTTGGGGGGATGTAAGGTGACTTTTTTCCTTTGTGTTTCTTGGTAAGAGAGGAGCAGGTGACTTGGTCGATAGCTCTGTGAAGTTCTTTCTCAGACTGGCTCCCTGCCCTAAATATCTTGAGGCCTGTGTAGAGGTCAAAGTGATTCCCTTGGTCTGTTCCGAGGGTCTGCCTTTGCTATCAGTGGAGGCCACTTCCTCCGACAGTGTGGGCTGTGCTACCAGAAGGTCAATGGTTTGGCTTCTCTCAAGTCCTGAAGTACTTTTGATTCACCCTCTCCCCACCCTTCCCCTCTGGGTCTTGGATGCCAAGGTATTTAATGGTGACAGAGTTTCACTGTAAAAGAGAGGACAGTGAGGGCCAGGTCAGGGCAGTTACTGGTCAGTGGGTGAAATGTGTTTGTTTCTGTCTGCAGGGTGTTGTGTCATAACTGCTTTGCAGAGATATAATGTGATTAGGGCTCATGTTAACACTCTTGAAAGTGACATTAGAAGGACCAGGCTCGAAGAGTGGTTATATGCCAGGACTCAGCAATCCTGCTGTGTTTCATTAGCCTCTGGCAGCCTTGTGTCTCAGACAAGTTGCTTAAGTTTTATGAGCTGCATTCATCTAACATATAAAAAATGTTGACCTTTGCCCTAGCTAGTTTTCTCAGTGGTTAGTGCATTCGCTCGAGGACTGAAGCTTCGTCGGTTCAGTTCTGGTCAAGAGTGTGTGCTTTGTAGCAGGCTTGATCCCGGGCCCTGCTACAAAGGGGGAAGCAACTAATTGATGTGTCTCTCTCACATTGATATTTCTCACTGTCTCTCCCTCTCCCTCCCACTGTCTCTGGAGATCAATGGAGAAAATATCCTCAGGTGAGGATTAAAAAAAAGTTGACCTTTAGACAACAAATTTTATTAGGTACCTACTTACTGTATGCATGGCATTGTACCAGATCTTGAGATAAATGGGTGAAAAAGGCAAGGAAAGCTTCTGCCCTCATGGAATTTTCCTCCTTTCATTTAGGAGCTGTGTGAGATTTAAATAAAATAGTGCCTGTAAAACGGCTTGGCATAGGACAGTGGTTGGCAAACTGGGGCTTGCGAGCCGCAGCTTGCCACTTTGTTGATAATGAGTTTGCTAACCACTGGATAGGGGCTTAATCACAAGGAACAACAACCGCCTGCAATTATTGGAATCGAGAGTCTCGGTCAGTGGTCAGCTGACCACTGGCATAAGGCTCTTCTTAAATTATGAAATAATTAATATGGAGAAGTTATGAACTGCCTAATCTACCTTGGGTTGTCATTATTTTAACAACAGAACTTGGAATAAATTATTTCATTCTTTTATACACAGAATTTTTTAAAAAAGGATATTCTTTTAATGTTCTTTCTTGCCTGTTCCTAAGATGAAACCTAATTTCTCTTCCCATTGTGTCATGATTCTTTTTTTTTTTTTTAAAACCTCACCAGAGGATATTTTTCCATTGATTTCAAAGAGAGGAAGAGGGAGAGAGAGAGAAACATAAATCAGTTCCCTTATCGTATGTTCCCCCACTGGGGATCGAGCCTGCATTCTAGGTAATATGCTCTGACAGGAATAGAACCCACTACCTTTAGGTGCACAGGATGAAATTCAACCAACTGAGCCACACGGCCATGGCTGTGTCATGATATTTTAACCGATATTTTGATGTAACAAAGCTCATCTTTCTAAATAACTGATTTGGAAAGTATATTTGGTGGTGTGTGTGTGTGTGTGTGTGTGTGCACGAGAGTGTGTAACTCCTGGAAAAGCTTGAATGCACTTGAATAATGTAGTTCAGTGTAGTGTCCGTAAGAACAAACAAGCCAGATGTGCTTATTTCTTATCCTGAAACTACCGATGTGGGGGAGAGTAAAGAAAAACAACCGTTTTGTTAAGTCAGATTCTGGAAACTGTCCCCATTGGAGGAATTTACCAAGTAACTCAGTGGGATTGCTCAGGTGGCCACCCAGTGCCTGGCTCTAACCACACCCCTTGATGTCTACATCTTTCTCCTGGCTCAGTGGAACATTCATGGTGTTTAGCAGCAAAATCTCTGTCCAAGGAAGCCTGAGGGGAAGGTCTGGGGGAAGAGGAATGGAGTTTGTCCTAACAGGAAAGTTTGTTTTCTAAAACATGTACCACGACATGGTTAGATGTAGTCCTGGATTATCAGTTCACCTTCTGACTGTATTGGCGCTGAGGATACTGGGCTCCACCGAGTGCCTTTTGAGGCACTATCTGGACACTTGGCCTTCTTATCTCACTGATATCTGTGAAAGGCCTCCTTTTAAATATTATGTCCCAAGATACCCAGCACAGTACATATGTAGAAGAGGTCTTTCTGCTGTGCAGAGTGCACAAAGTAGTGTTCAGTGGCTTTATCTGTTTTATATTTTCTCTTAACTTACATCAGGAATCTTCAAGATTCTGATAATTTATTCAGGGCAGATGGTGTGCATACAGTTCAGTGTGCATGGTCAGTGTTGCTTGAGGACCTGAACTTGAGAGTAACAACACTAGCAGCTGCCACCCTGGGAGGGATGGGCTGAATCACTGAGTTAATTCAAAGAGGTAAAGGGAGATGCTTGCAGGGTAAGTAGTACCCCGCTCGAGGTGACTTTCCTTTCTATAAATCTGTGTTGAATCCTTTTTTGACTGGACAGAGACCACTCAGTTTTCTGTCTGTGCTTTTTCCAGTGTATCTCAGCCAGTGGAGCTAGCCTGGTGGTGGATGTGCAGGATGGAAACAAAAGTAACCCCTTTCCTTGTCCTTGGAAGCATAGTGTCATGGAAGTTCAAAACGTTATTCTGGGGTTTCATGTTCTTTCAAAGCATAACAGAAGATACTCCAATAGGATAGGAGTGTCTAGCCCAGTGGTCAGCAAACTTATTAGTCATCAGAGCCAAATATCAACATTACAACGATTGAAATTTCTTTTGAGAGCCAAATTTTTTAAACTTGAAATTTATTCTAACGCCACTCCTTCAAAATAGACTAGCCCAGGCTGTGGTATTTTGTGGAAGGGCCACACTCAAGGGGCCAAAGGGCTGCATGTGGCTCACGAGCCACAGTTTGCTGAGCATGGCTCTAGCCTATCGATGTTTGCCTGTCTGCCACATCAGGCTGGCCTGTGCTCTGAGCTGCCATGGGACAGACAGATAAGTCCCTATACACAGGAGCTTATAGTGTAGAGACAAGACATAGAGAGTCAGCCACAGTGATGGGTTATGAACAGAAAATGAAGGAGTGCATGTAACTGGAGCATTTAAACTCATTTGTCAGAATTTTTCCTTGTGGCCTCATCAGAGGAAGGATAGGGAAATTCTATGGAAATGAGGTGGGGACTTACATGGAAAAGGAGAATGGAAATGGTGCAGGGTACCAAGAATCACCTTCTTGCACAGCTCTGCTCAACAGCAATCTTTTGTATTTTGTGTGGACAATGAGACGCATAATTCCAGCTTTAAACCTGGGTGATTTTCTCCTGTGTGATTTCCAGATAAAACATTGTAATTAAATCATGATTAGGCACTTTTCACTCCTTTGGCATCATTCCATTGGTCAGACCTGCTTTTTGTTTGGCGACCACAGACTTGATAAAGGAACCAGCGACGTCCTAGAATTGTTTGTACTCATCACTTGGTTAGAATCTACTCTGAAGACAGATGTCTATCCCTCCCTCCCCCCATGGTCCCCCAGTTCTCCTCTCCAAAGATGCCAAAACCTTTGTGAGGAATCTGTGAAATGTAAACTATGACTTGGTTATATGAGGTTCAGTGAAGTAGCTGGAGTTTTTCCCAGAAGAAGGCTGAGGCAGAATTGTCTAGACATCACTTTATCCTTATCTAGGCAAGCCTTTCTGGGCGCTTTTCCACATGGGAAATGAGGCTCACAGGCAAGTCAGCTTGAGTGTCTAAAACCCCATCGGGGCTGCGTCCGGAACGCTCCTGAAACTCATGGGGCTGCTGTTTTCAGTTTGGGAAGGACAGAAAGAGCTTTGCTTCTGTTTTTTTTTTTTTTTTTTTTGGTATAAGAGAGGATTTATTCACTTGTCTGTTAAGATTTTATCAAGCGGGAGAATCCAAGATGGCGGCATAGGTAAACACCTACACTGTTGCCTCGCACAACAATTTCAAAACTACAACTAAAAGACAAAACGGACATCATCCAGAACCACAGGAAAGCTGGCTGAGTGGAAGTTCTACAGCTAGAGGGAAGGAGAGGGGCTCACAGAGACCCAGAGGAGCTACAAAAAGCTGAGGTACAGAGACGCGTGCTTGGAGAGAGCGGGTGCCAGAATACCTGGCTGGCTTTCTCTGGCAGGAGGGAAATGGAGACTCTCAAAGGCATTGAACCCCTTATCCTACGACACTAAACCCCAGATCCAGCTGAAACTCATACGGGGGGAGTTTGGACTGTAAAAAGGGAGAGGTGCACAGAAATTTAGGGGAGTCGCAAAAGATCAGAGGTCTGGTGGCGCGCTCGGCACAGTGCAGGGGGCAGATTGCTGATTGTGCCGCTGGCTTTCGAGAGTGGGCGGGAGACAGACCCTCCCAACTGTGCCACTTCTGACTCCACTAAGCCCCTGTTTCAGGTGAAACCCTGGGGACCTAGACTCGTGTGGTCCTGGAGCGCAGGGGAGCCGGAAAGACAATGGTCTAGAGGCACTTCGCACACAAGGACCGCTCCAATGATTACCCAGTCACGTGAGACTCAGGGGCCATGGAGGGCGGGGCCGACTGGAAGGCAAGGCAGTCCCTTAAGCCCTGAGACCCCACCCATCCCAAGCTCAATAGAGGCTTCTTCAGTTTTGCAAGTCTGGTATCATAAGGCCGAATCCAACACAGAAGTTCTCCCAGCATAGTGAAAATGCCGAGACAAGGGAAGGGATCACAAACAAAAGAAATGGAGGGAAAAAAACTACTGGATATAGAGTTCAAAACCACGCTTATAAGGTTTTTCAAGAATATGCTAGAAAAGTTAGATAAATTTAGCAAGACCCAAAAGGAGATGAAAAAGGACCAACTACAGACACTGACTGAAATAAAAAATATTATACAGAGTCCTATCAGCAGACTAGAGGATGGCAAGAATCAAGTCAAAAATTTGAAATATAAAGAAGCGGAAAACATTCAACTAGAAAAGCAAGAAGAGAAAAGAATCCAAAAATGTGAAGATAATGTAAGGAGCCTCTGGGACAGCTTCAAGCATACCAACATCAGAATTGTGGGGTTGCCAGAAGAAGAGAGAGAGCATGATACTGAAAACCTATTTAAAGGAATAATGACTGAAAACTTCCCACATCTGATAAAAGAAATAGACTTACAAGTCCAGGAAGCACACAGAACTCCATATAAAAGGAATCCAAAGAGGACCACACCAAGACACATCATCATTAAAATACCAAGGGCAAAAGACAAAGAGAGAATATTAAAAGCAGCAAGAGAAAAACAGTTCATTACCTACAAGGGAGCACCCATAGGACTGTTAGCTGATTTCTCAACAGAAACGATGCAGGCCAGACGGGAGTGGCAAGAAATATTCAACGTGATGAATAGCAAGAACCTACAACCAAGAATAATCTATCCAGCAAAGTTATCATTCAGAATTGAAGATCACATAAAGAGCTTCACAGAGAAGAAAAAGCTAAAGGAGTTCATCAACTCCAAACCAGTATTATATGAAATGCTGAAAGGTACTCTTTTAGAAGAGGAAGAAGAAAAAGGTAAAAGCCAAAAAATTATGAACAACAAATACATATCTATCAACAAGTGAATCTAAAAATTAAGTGAATTAAAAATTGGATCAACAGAATATCCTAACTGGTGAATATAATAGAATCAGGAGCACAGAAAGGGAGTGGACTGATAATTCTCAGGGGGAAAGGGCTGAGGGGTGTACAGGGAGAGACTGGACAAAAATCATAAAGCATCAAACAGACTGTGAAATTACAGCAGGGAGATTAAAGTTAGGTGAGGTAGATAAGTGATCAATCAAAGGACTTGTATGCATGCATATAAGCATAACCAATGATCATAGACACTGGGGCATTGGGGTATGCCTGGGAGGGAGGGGCGCAATGGGGAGATATGTATAAAAATTAATACAAATAAAAAAATAGCATTTTTAAAACAAAAAACAAAAAGAAAACAAAATAGATTTTATCAAGCACCTACCATGTACAGACATGGTCCTTCTTCCTAGAGAACCAAAGATGGGCAGAAAGATGATTTTGTGTGTTTGTGGTGAATCAAATAATTGTGCAGATTAGCCTAGGACAGTGGTCGGCAAACTCATTAGTCAACAGAGTAATGATTGAAATTTCTTTTGAGAGCCAAATTTTTTAAACTTAAACTTCTTTTAACACCACTTCTTCAAAATGGACTCGCTCAGGCCATGGTATTTTGTGGAAGAGCCACACTCAAGGGGCCAGAGAGCTGCAAGTGGATCGCGAGCCGCAGTTTGCTGACCACTGGCCTAGGATGACAATTTGAATAAAGATTAAATAGGAGAAGAGTAACAGTCTAAAGGAGCAGAGGATGAAGGGATCTAACAGAGGGGAACGGATGTCAGGGGAGGCTCAGAAGCATTGAGTGTGAAGTTGTTTGAGAATTACTCCCATGAACAGGCTGGAGAAGAAGCAAGCTTGCTCAGTCAGGCTGTGTACCTTCCGGAGTTGCCATTCCCTCCGGGGGCTCTGGCGAGTTTGCAAACCCCAGGCACTGCATGTTCTTTTTTAAAAATTTTTAAACGCAGTTTTTATTTATTTTAAATCCTCACTTGCTACATTTTCCCATTGATTTTTAAAGAGAGTGGAAGACAGAGAGAAACATTGATGTGAGAGAGACACATCAATTGGGTTACTCCTGCACATGCTCTGACCAGGGCCTGGGCCAGGGAGGATCCTGCAACTGATGTATGTGCCCTTGACTGGAATTGAACCTGGGACCTTTTGATTCGCAGGCCAATGCTCTATCCACTCAGCCAAACCAGCTCGGGTTGTCCACCTGTTCTTGAGTTGGATGGCAAGTGTGTCTTTTTGATACCACAATACAGAGGTATTTATTGAATACAAACACAATACAAGAAGTTTCTCTGTAGAATTGTTTCCGCATGTTAAGAATATTGAGCTAGTGTAAGAATGTCTTATATTGTACCACTTTTTTTCCAAGCCTTAAAACTTGGTTTACATTCACAAGTTTCAGGAATTTCTTTACTTCTTTTTCAGAGAGGAGGGAGAGAGAGGTACAATCATCACCTCTCATCTATGGGAATACATTTCAGATTGCCAGTGGATGCCTGAAATTCCTGATAAATACTGTGGTTTTTTTTTTTCCTGTTCATACATACTTATGGTAAAGTTTAATCTATGAACTAGTCACAATAAGAGAGTAACAATAATCTATACTAATAAAAGGGTAATATACTAATTAGACTAAGTGATCGGACATACCTTTCAGTGACCAGGCTGGCAGAGGGTCAGTTAGGGGGTGAACAGGCCAGTAAGGAGGGCAATTGGGGGGCAAACAGACTTGGGGGGGCAGTTTGGGGGCAACCAGGATGGCAGGGGAGCATGTGGGGAGGCAGGAAGGCCATCGGGGGGGCAGTTTGGGGGTGGCCAGGCAAGCAGGCAGGTGACTGGTTAATAGTTAGCAGTCCCAGATTGCGTGAGGGATGTCTGACTGCCAGTTTAGGCCCAAAGGGATAGGGCCTATAACCCCAGTTGGACATCCCCCGAGGGTTCCCTGATTGGTGAAGGTGCAGGCCAGGCTGAGGGAGTCCCCCTTCCCATACACGAATTTTGTGCACCAGGCCTCTAGTAATTAATAATAAATAAAACAGTTATAATAATATATTGTGATAAAGGTTCTGAGAGTGTGGCCTCTTTCTCTTAAAATATTTTACTGTCCTGTACTCACCTTTTCACCTAAAGGAAGCACTTTAGGGTTACTCTGTGGCATATGTGAGTTGCCAGCCTCCCTACTCTTGCACTTTGGGGACATTACTAACTAAAATAAAGGTGACATGGACACAGCACTGCAGTACCCAATGACATCGATGTGATAAAGAAGACAGCTACTAAGTGACAAATGGTTGGGTGGCGTATGCGGTGTGGAGGCACTGGACAAAGGGAGGATTTATGTCCTAGGTGACACAGAGCGGATGATGTGAGATTTCAGCACACTGCTCAGAATGGCACAAAATTTTAAACATATGAATTGTTTATTTCTGGAATCTTCTATTTTATGTTTTTGAATTGTAGATTGACCAAGGGAAAGAAACTACTGACAGGGAAGCCCTGGGTAAAGGGATGCTGCTGGTATTTGAGAGAGCCACATAATCCTAAGAGTACAGTGAATGCGATGTTAGGTCTGCCCACTGGGGAGCACTGGCTCAATCCAGAACTAGAACCTGACAGCACTAAGAAGACCCCTGGGCTCATGCCTCTCACCCAAGTAACCCTACCCTGACCTCTGTCTCTACTAATGAGTTTTACTTGTTTTGGATTCATTCATTCATGATGTATTATTTAATACCTGGCTTCATTTCCTCAACATTATGCTTGACATAGTTTGTCCATATTGCATATGACAATAGTTCATTTATTTTAAAGGTATTGTAGTATT
Organism: Lasiurus cinereus; assembly: GCA_011751065.1. Taxonomy (NCBI): domain Eukaryota; kingdom Metazoa; phylum Chordata; class Mammalia; order Chiroptera; family Vespertilionidae; genus Lasiurus; species Lasiurus cinereus. The sequence continues at coordinate 6,588,859 of JAAGEH010000020.1, forward strand.
ACTAGAGGCCCAGTGCATAACATTTGTGCATGGGTAGGTTCCCTAGACCTGACTGGCAATCAGGGCCAATTAGGGCCTTGTGGCTGCTAGCCGGAGCCTTCCTTCCCTGGCTGCAGGCTGCTAGCTGCGACCTTCCTTTGTTCCTTGCTTCCCCCTGGTGGTCATTGTATGTCATAGCGAGTGATCAAACTCCCAGTCTCCTGGTTGAATTCCTGAGGGGACACTTTGCATATTAGTCTTTTATATATATAGAAAGCATAAAGATAGCAACATGCACTCGCATGTTTTACTTTTTTTTCTTTTTAATCCTTATCTGAGGATATTTTCAATTGATTTTAGAGAGAGGGGAAGGGGTAGGAAAGAGAGAGTGAGAGACAGACAGAGAGATAGAAACATTGATGTGAGAGAAATATAGACCAGTTGCCTTATAGTACATGCCCTGACTGGGAATAGAACCTGCAACATAGGTATGTGTCTGACTGTGAATCAAACCTACAACCTTGTTGTACAGGGCAACACTCTAACCAACTGTGCCACGCTGGCCAGGGCTCATGTTTTACTTTTGGTGATATTTGTTTTGCATGGAATTTGGTACCATTATGAATAATGCTACTATCATTATGGCCTTATACATGAAATATATTTGCATTTCTATGGGGATTGGGCCATACAGTATGCATTTATCTAATTCCAGTAGATAATTCCATACAGTGTTCCAAGGTGGTGGTCCTAACATTCCCACTAATAGGATAGAAGTGTCTATTGTTTAACATTCTCACCAGCACTTAGTATTGCTAATCTTTTAATTGTTTAAAAGCATACCTACTGTAAATTTTTAGAATTGATCACAGTGGCTCTGACTGGTTTGGCTTAGTGGGTGGAGCGTCAGCATGCGGACTGAGGGGATCCAGGTTCAATTCTGGTCAAGGGCATGTACCTTGGTTTTGGGCACATCCCTAGTGGGGGTGAGGGCGTGGTGGTGCAGAAGGCAACTGATCGATGTTTCTCTCTCATTGATGTTTCTAACTCTATCCATCTCTCTATCTCTAAAAAATCAATAAAATCTATTTAAAAAAACAAAGAATTGATCATTGTGGTCTCTGGGTGTTTGTTGGAAAGAAATGAGCCTGAGGTTTGCAGCCCAGAAACCTTGAATGGATTTTGCTTGTACCTTGGTTGAAGGGCTCTTAGAGGGACATTTGAGACCTGAACTGATTGTGGGCAGTCAGCCTTCGTTGACTTGAGCCTCTAGACTCTCAGCAAGGTCTGAAAGCCAGTGGCAAACTGTGTGAACCCTCATAGTTTTTTAACCTTTGGGAGTCACAGTCTCCTCATCTGCAAAATGGGAATAATTTTAAATTCCTCACAGAGTTGGTATAAAGAGTATATCTATCAAAAAAGCACATAGTTCCTGCCCCAACATCATCCTAAAATAGTTAGGAGGTCACTGTGAGTCACAGGAAGAAATGGCTGTCTACATTGCTTTGGAACACTTCAGTATTTATTTTAGTTTATCTATTTTTAGGGAAAACAGCCTTATTTCACTCAGAGCATTTGACTGCAGCCCCCATAATATCCCTGGTGGACCTGCTTGCTTGTTGTGCGGGTTGCTCTGTGCTGTCGGAGGAGGCTCAGCCAGACCATACACTCCTGGAGCCCAGGGTTGCTCTGGGTTGTGAGCGGTGACACAGTGCTGCCGAGAAGGAAATCCTCTTCAGCTCATGTTGAACATGGAGGAGTTTTGTTTTCCCTTTGTCAACTCTGCATCCTCCATGGACACAAACACACATTCCAGCCCCGAGAAATATTGTGATTGGCAGCAGCCCTACGTCCTGCCTTTTTCCTTTTCTACTATGGCCTGGTGATTGGGGATGACACTTGAAAAGACCAATGGTTCTCATCCTGGTATTGGAAAGAGAACCATAATAATTCCAGAAACGAAAGCGTGAGGTCCAGAGAAATAAGAACCATGAGATCAAGTTTGAGGCATTTCAAGGAGAAAGCAGAGTTGTAGGGGTTGTTTGCATCTCCTCCACCCAGTACCAGGATTATCATGCCATCTCCCCTAAGGCAAGGTTTATCGTGCCACCTTCCCCGAACACAGGTTTATCATGCCACCTCCCCGAGCACAGGTTTATTATGTCACCTCCCCGAACACAACTTTATCATCCCACCTCCCCCGAGCACAGGTTTATCATGCTACCTCCCCAGAGCACAGGTTTATCACGCCACCTCCCCCGAGCACAGGTTTATCACACCACTTCCCCCAAGCACAGGTTTATCACGCCACCTCCCCCGAGCACAGGTTTATCACGCCACCTCCCCCGAGCACAGGTTTATCATGCCACCTCCCTGAGCACAGGTTTATCATGCCACCTCCCCGAACACAGGTTTATCATGCCACCTCCCCCGAGCACAGGTTTATCACGCCACTTCCCCCGAGCACAGGTTTATCATGCCACTTCCCCTGAGCACAGGTTTATCATGCCACCTCTCTGAGCACAAGTTTATCATGCCACCTCCGCGAGCACAGGTTTATCATACCACTTCCCCCGAGCACAGGTTTATCACGCCACCTCCCCGAGCACAGGTTTATCATGCCACTTCCCCCGAGCACAGGTTTATCATGCCACCTCCCTGAGCACAGGTGTATAACGCCACCTCCCCGAGCACAGGTTTATCATGCAACCTCCCCCGAGCTCAGGTTTATCACGCCACCTCCCCGAGCACAGGTTTATCACACCACCGCCCTGAGCACAAGTTTATCATGCCAACTTCCCGAGCACAGGTTTATCATGCCATCTCCCCAGAGCTCAGGTTTATCATGCTACCTCCCCCGAACACAGGTTTATCATGCCACCTCCTCCGAGCTCAGGTTTATCATGCCACCTCCCCTGAGCACAGGTTTATCATGCCACCTGAGCACAGGTTTATCACGCCACTTCCCCCGAGCACAGGTTTATCATGCCACCTCCCCCGAGCACAGATTTATCACGCCACCTCCCCCGAGCACAGGTTTATCATGTCACCTCCCCCGAGCACAGGTTTATCACACCACTTCCCCCGAACACAGGTTTATCATGCCACCTCTCTGAGCACAAGTTTATCACACCACCTCCCCGAGCACAGGTTTATCATGCCACCTCCCCCGAGCACAGGTTTATCATGCCACCTCCGCCGAGCACAGGTTTATCATGCCACCTCCCCCGAGCACAGGTTTATCATGCCACCTCCCCCGAGCACAGGTTTATCATGCCACCTCCCCCGAGCTCAGGTTTAGCATGCCTCCTCCCTGAGCACAGGTTTATCATGCCACCTCCCCCGAGCTCAGTTTTATCATGCCACCTCCCCTGAGCACAGGTTTATCATGCCACCTGAGCACAGGTTTATCACGCCACTTCCCGAGCACAGGTTTATCACGCCACCTCCCCCGAGCACAGGTTTATCACGCCACCTCCCCCGAGCACAGGTTTATCATGCCACCTCCCCCGAGCTCAGGTTTATCACGCCATTTACCCCGAGCACAGGTTTATCATGCCACCTCTCTGAGCACAAGTTTATCACGCCACCTCCCTGAGCACAGGTTTATCACACCACTTCCCCCGAGCACAGGTTTATCACGCCACTTCCCCTGAGCACAGGTTTATCATGCCACCTCCCCGAGCACAGGTTTATCATGCCAACTCCCCCGAGCACAGGTTTATCACGCCACCTCCCCCCAAGCACAGGTTTATCACGCCACCTCCCCTAAGGACAGGTTAATCATGCCACCTACCTTGAACTTCGGCGGAGACTCTTCAAAGACACTGGAGCTTCTGGTCAGGTGGGTTATTTTGTGGCTTCCTCTGCCCGCTGGCCTCACTGGCCATCTGAATTATAGGCCAGGTGGGGGGAGAAAAGGGTTAGCTCTTAGCATGCAGCCTCTTAGAGTTTGACCCAGTGGACTTCCATTTCTAATAGCTAAGGTTACTTTTATTAGATTAAAAAAATTATATATATATCTAATATGCTTTTTTTTGCTCAGATCTTGCTATTCTCTTTTAAGAGAAAGTAAGTTAAGGAAGGCATACAGGAGTCAAGAAGTTAATACTGTGGGCATTTGAATTTACACTTAGGGTGTGTATCTTCTGTGTTTCTCTCATTAGCCATAGGATTTGGGGCAAGTTCCTTGATTTTGCTCAGCTTCATATTTTCATCTCATCTCGGAGTCTCTGACCCTACCGTTTGTTATGAAGTTTATGTTAAAAATGACAAATGTTGGGCAGCAACACGTGAGAATTGCAAAAGTAATTAGAGGTGCACTTATCTAAAGGACTTGCATGCATCAGTTATTTTAATCCTCATAACCGGGGGTTGTGTGCTCCAATGGACAGATGAGGAAACTGAGGCAGAGTGGATTCAGTAGATTTAGTTGGAAAAGTAAAGTCAACAATAAGTTTGTACAGTTATTTTATACAGTTATTACCTAAGATTACTCAGGTAATAAGTGGCAGAGCTAGGATTTGAATGGGCGGCTGCTGAGTTGGAGAATCTGTCCTTAATCAGGATATCGCTGTTCTCCACTGCCCTTCCAAACAGCCCCCCACCGCACTCTCTGGAGATAACCATTTCACAGTTGGCCAGAACTCTTCCCATGCAATTTGAAATAAACCAGGATCCTGCCATCCACTCCATATGTGACCTGCCCGTTTTCATGATACGCTATGTCACAGATATGTTTCCATGGCAATAGGTACAGCTTTCCCAAGGTGAATTGTTAACCACCGTGGCAGGAGCTGGCCACTGGGCCCAGCCTTGGCGGGACTGGCTTCCTCGGAGCAGCCCAGTTCTGCTGGCTGGTTGCCTAGGATTGGCTCTTTCCCACAAAGGAGCTTCTGAGAAAAGCTGTGGGAAACAAATGACTTCAGAGGTTTTCAGAAACAAAAGTGCAAACTAACGAATTTCATCTGGCCCAAAAATGTTACTACCCAAAATCTTTAAAATATTTTCTTATAGGATTATTCCCCAAAGGTTGTTTAATCTGAGAACATCCAGGCCTATTAGGCCTGACTTTTTGCCCCTTGATATTGGAGTTCTGTGTATTTGAGTGCTGGGATGTGGGGGTTGAGGTAAAAAGATTTCTGGGGAAATGAGGTAATTTTATTGAATATTGTAGTGGCCACTGGGACCCTATCATTCCAGCAAGGATATGGCATTTCACACAGTCAAGATGAAGCTTTTAAATTAGTCCAAAAGACCTTTCAAAAGGTAGTAGTAGATTTTCAGAGTCACAAATGTTTACTGATTGGATCTGCCCTAAAGATTCTCCTTGTAATTCAATTTTACATAATGGCATTGTCTTTCTCCATAAATGTTATTGTAACATTATCTGCCTCTTTCTTTTAGTAGTTGGCATTTCAAGCCATTTTACTTTGGGTGTTAGAGTGGCCGCTAGTGAAAATGTTTCTGTGTTGAGATTACTGTGTAAAGGAGAGGCTTATCTGGCCCTGGGAGCCCTGAGCAGAGTGGAGACAAACCTTCACTTGTTCACAGGAGGAAAGAATGTGTCCTTGTATACCTGCCTCCCTGGACACACCTGTAGGGCTGGTTTCGATGATGAAACCTCAGCTTCTCACCATCTAACACAGGCATTTGACTGGGCCCTGGCGACGGAGTGTCAACAGTAACTGGACCGAGGAGCCGAGGTTTTTGTGTCCTCCTGCTGGTTAAGTCCCAAGTCTGTGTGTTATCTCTCCCAAGCTGGTGCTGTGAAGTCGAAACTTGGTTTATCACTGGGCTTAGAGTCTCCTGGAACATATTTTAGATAAGAGTGGAAAACATGCCAGACTCCGCCTTCACTGCCCTAAAATACAGAGGAGCTTTTATTTCCCCGCAGACAGAGGAAGGCATTTGATTTAATTCTATAAGCTACTTGTGAATAGGCCAGAGGTATAAAGGTGGACCTTCCTTACCTCCTTTAGTTTGAATTTTCAGCCAGTGATTTAGAAAAGGGAATGAGGGTGCTAATAACCTTTGCTCACTTGTAATGAGTTAGCCTTAAAGTTCCATTGTTGAAAACACCATAGCTGGCGGTCTGTTGGGAGTCCATCTTGACCTTGGGCAAGATATGTAACTATTCTCTGAGCCTCAGTTTTCTCACCTGTAAAATGGGGATAATAATAAAGTGTAGTGAACTCAAGGGTTGTATGAACACTTAAGATTGTAATATTTATAATTCTTAGAACAGTACTAGCACTGAGTAAGTGTTGTAAAAATGTTTGTAAATGAAAATAAATGGGAAGTACTTTGTACAGTTATATGAAATTTATGTGGCCTTTCTAGTTGCTGATCATTCTGACCTAGAAATTAATCATTAGATCAAAAGAATTTTTTTTGGGGGGTATGTCATTAAGACTTTGCTTTTAAATACACAGACCTTACTGCTCTTCCTACCCCCTTGGAGAGCAGAAGTATCAGAAAAAAAAACAAGTGCAGGCGCTTCCTCATAGTATTGGTTTGGTTGTGGTCAAACACAGGAATTATGAGTCATGAACTCAAAAGGAACAGGAATGAACCAAGGTGAAATGATATCCCAAGGACAGGGTCATGGTTGACAAACAGACTCCGGAACTCATCAGGTGTTAAAACAGTCGTCTTCACCTGGAATGTATGGGTCCCCAAGAGGCTCTGGGAATGGAAATCAGGGCATCAGACATTTGGGTGGGGTGAAAACTTAGCCTCCATTTCCCCTCACCCCTAATTGACCTTGAGCATTTCCTTCCATTATGAATGTAGGCAACAAACCACAGCAGCCTAAACAATGTCCAGTAGTTGGTCATCAATAGAAATCTCAGATGTCTTAGTATGACTTACAGTTTGCTTGGGTGGATCAGTACTTAGAAATTATACTGGTTGTTAGACTCAACACTATTAATGCTAGTCAGTGCCTTAACTTAGAAAATGCATAGCTATATTATAATTTTGTTTTACATATTTTAAAATATATTTAAGTATAACTGGTTTCCTTTGTATTCTCACATATTTTATTTTATTCATGTATAAACATCATTCTGAAAGGCCCATAGACTTCATCCAACTGTCAAGTGAGTCCAGGCACAAAAAAAACAGTGGAGAGAGTTGTAAAGGTAGAAGTTCAAGCTGATGAAATGGTGCTGTCCCACAGAAATACAAAGTGAGCGGCACATTTGTAAACTTTTTCTAGTAACTACTTTAGGATGAATAAATGGAACAAGTTGAATATGAATAACAATTTTATTTTTATTAACTTAATTTAATAATTCAAGTGAATCTATTCAAAATGTCATTTAACAGATAGTCAGCATTAAGCTACTAATGAGATATTTTGCATATTTTTTTCATACCAAGTCTTTGAAGCTAGATGTGTACTTTACTTAGAAACATCTCATTTTGGATGCTACAGTTTCACTGGAAGTGATTGACATGTATTCACACTTAACAGAATTTAGTTGGAAAAGTAGAGTTAGGTCCCAGTATAATGACAAGTTTTTCATTAACTCCATTTAAATTTAAATCAATGAACATGAAATACAATTCAAAATTCAGCTCGTCAGTCATCCTGGCGCCTGCAAGTGGCCTACAGATACCAGGTCAGACAGTGACCTCTGGAGTGGGAGGAACAGACCACTAGAGAGGAGAAGACGGAGGCATTTGGGGGCGTCATTAAGACTGCACAGGCTCTTTTGTTGCCTAGGTGAGTGAGGCAGGTGCTTGTTGAGATCCTCCCCTCAGTTGTCCCCAGCACTCTGCCTGTTCCCAGTAGACCCTTACTTGCAATAAGTGACAACAGAATAGACTCTGGCTGGGATTTTGTGTGCTCACATGAAGCTTTTGCAGATCAATAGGGTAGAAATTTGTAATTTCCATTTCAACTTTTGAAGAGGGATTTATAAATTCTTAGAGAAGAAAGTTTCTAATATTTTTTTTTGAGCAAACCTTTGGCATAATGGGATTTAATTTACACATGAGTTTTGAGGTCTTTGTTTTTGCCCCACTCCAATCCCTTGGTAGCCTGCTGGGCTTGATTTACTCTTGTATCTTAGTCCCTTCCTTCCTGAAGTCCCAGTTGACTTTCCTTGACGCTCTTTCATTCACATGCCAGGGTCATGAGGGCCTGGGTCTTTTAGTGTTGTGGGGACTTCAGAGGATTTGCAGGTCGACATGGGGGTTTTCCCACAAAGGTTCAGCAAGGCGTCAAGCTTCCCACTGGCTAGTTGTTAGAAATGCCTTCCAGGGCTGAGCTTCCAAAGGTAGATTCAGTGATTGCAGCTAGCGATAAGTTAGCCGCGTGGGCAGTGGGCTCTACTTTCATAACTAACCTGTGCCTCTGATTTGGATACTGGATGTGGCCTTTTCTTCATTTCCTTTAATTCACATTGACAAGCTCTGAAAATATTGCAAACCAATAAAGTTGCTATTCCTGATCCAGTTTACTCTTTCCTAGATATCAAAGTCTTAAAGCATGGGGGTGAGGTAGACATGAAGGGTGTTCTGATATAATAGGTGAATTTTGCCCATGAGTAATCAGGCATATTTCCCACTTGGGAGAGAATGTTAAACTCCTTTGGCCTTTAGAAACCTGGATGCATGTCTCATTCCTCAGCTGAATATTATTCGGTGCTAGGGCTTCTGAAAATAGAATAAAAGGTGCATTTCCTGCTCTTGAGGAATTGTGGTCTTGGTAAAATGGAGCAGTAATCTTGGACAAGTCTAAATGCTGACTCAGATGGAAGACTGATGTGTCAGTGGATTATTTTTTATTTTCATTTTTGGTTTATTTGTTTTAATTGTACACCTAGCAGAAACCTAGCAATTTCCAGCCAAGTACTAGCAATAACCACAGAAATGGAATTTATATAGTCCTTGCACAGATGTTTAGTGGATGCTTATTGTGCATGAAGCACTATTCTAGACTTTAGCAACTAAACAATGGATACAGAGTTTGATCAAGGTTATGCTGCAGGTGTAGAGTAGATTCATATGCATATTCACACTTGCATGTTAATGAGTTGAGGGAATAAGTGTTATAGCCAGTTGTTATCCTGGCCCTTGGAAGTGTTGTTGGAGGAGTATACCCATGGGATTCCCCGTGGCTCCTGGGAGTGGTGTTCTTAGGCACCACTGAAATACACATTTCAGAAGCCGCCACGGGAGAATGATTCCTGGACTATATTTGCGTGGAGTTACATTCCTTGGATTCCAAAGTCCCATGTTCTTTAATCCTGTCTTGGGAAAGATGCTGCTGTGGCTCTAGTAGAGCCAAAAGCAGGGCCAGTGTCTAGTGCTTCTGTTCCATGTTGCAGAGGGTCCAGCAGAGCATCAGGCTGTTACAGTCCTTTAGTTTATTGTGTGGAGCCCTCAGGGCTATGGGCCATGTGGGCAAATGCAGGGGAATGGGTCCCCTGCAGCCAGAGTCCCAAGAAGGCTAAGAGCCAAGAGCCAAGTGAGCAAACTCCCTTTATCAGGGAGTTTAAATATTCAGGTTTCGTGTCCTTGCAGAGGCCACGTCTATTCAGGCCATTGACTCACTTCCAGGTGTGACTGACAGCTAAGTACTTTCCCCCTGTCACTCAGATCTTACTGGCCATGTGTCCAAACTACCTCTATCCGGTCCCTCCCCCCATTGACCAACATTGAAGAGTGTTAACACAGTTGTACAGATGGCATGCCTATATTACCTATTCTTCCCTTGACTCCTTTGCTGTTAAATAATAACCAGATTATTACAAGCGCAGCAGAAGTGCACCCAGGAGGGGATCCATGCTTGAAAAATACAGATAGGGTAGGTGAGGACAATCCTGAAGGAGTGTCAGTTGCCTTCTTTGCTTGTCTTTTACTCTGTGCTTCATTCACTCTGATCTTGCCATCTACTTGGGATGGTTATGGGGCCAATAGAGGTGGCTGGCTGATTCAGTTCAGTCATTGGCTTTGGGACATAAACTTCAGTGGCATGATTTATGGTTAGTTATCTATACCATCATCTTCATGACCCAAAGAATTTGGACTTTAAATGGCTGCTACGAGATTTTATGATGTTAAAATCAAAACAGATTTTAAATTGTTAAAACTGTTTAAAGCAACTTAAATTTAAGCAATTAATACAATTGCTTAAGTGTTATTTGTAGGCATTATTAATGTAAGAAATGTCCAAACCTGTAAGAATTTTTAGGAGTTTATTTAAACTAAACTGACAACAATTGTCGGGAAGCAAACTACCAAGGGATTGGCTGGTGCAGTGAATACAGCATCGGCCCGCAGACTGAAGGATTCTGTGTTCGGTACTGGTCCAGGGTATGTGCCTTTGTTGCAAGCTTGATTCCTCAGCCCTGGTTGGGACATGTGTGGGAGGCAACCAACCAACTGATGTGTCTCTCTCACATTGATGTTTCTCTCTGTCTTTCCCCTCTCTTCCACTCTCTCTAAAAATTAATGGAAAAATGTCCTTGGATGAAGATTAAAAACAAAAAATCTCAAGGGATTAAGGAAATGGTCCAGAGGAGGGTGGTTTTGAACCTTATTTTATACATGACAGTCAAAAGAGGAGGCATAAGAGATTATATGAAATCCATTGGTGATAGATTAGGGAGGCGGGAAAAAAGTAAAGCAGGGAAATCTCTGGGGTTGGATAAAAAGGAAAAGGAATAGACACATGCTTATTTTACATTGGTGGGTACAGGATAATTAGGAGTCAACAATTAACTCAATGATGAGGATTTGTGGTCTCTGCTCTGGTGCCCTAAGAGGTCCAGCAAACAAAGGGAATGGCCCTGAGCTTCCAAAGGTCTGTTTTCATGAACATTAAAAAGCAAGAACAGATAAGCAAAGATGGCCCTCTGTCAAGGAGGATGCTGGCCCAGGCCAGGACGGCCGCCAGGGCCTGCTTTCAGGGAGGAAGGTTTCACTTCAGACGGTCTCCGGTCTCCCATGAATACTTGGGTTTGTGAGGCCATACAGGCTTCCCGGAGCTGCTTGGGGTTAGTCCGTGGCTCTTTTTTCTCACGCACACAGGGCTCTTCAACTCGGTGGGCTAAAGATAAGTGTCTTGTAATTTGTTTTTCAAATATATTGAATAAGCCAAGTCAATTTGAAGAGTGTCTTATTTTTTAAAGGAAAGGTTTCCAGAAATCAAACATTGATTTTTCTTTTTGAGTTAGCCCTAACTGAACTTTCCAACAATTTTCAGGCTCTTGGATCTAACACAGACTCTAATTTAGAAAGACTGGCCAAGTGACTTCTAACCCCATTTCAAAGCTACCGTAAACTTTACTTTGGCAGTTTATTATTATTTTTTATCCTTACCTGAGGACATTTTCATTGATATTATGAGAGAGCGAGAGCGAGAGCGGGCGTGAGAGTGCAGCTGTCTTGAACAGACTTCTTTTCCAGAGCTCAGGGGGCTCAGGTCAAGTCCAGCCAGGTCCAGAACCATTGCCAAGGATTTTAAAAAATATTTTGCTGATTAAAGCTTTTACTTAAAAACGTCTTTAGTCAGAAATGTGGCTTTATAATGAATGTAAGTTGAGCATCATAATTCTGTGATAGCTTGTCTGAGTGTGTTCATTTGATGGTTTTAAGATGTAAATACAGGACTATTAATCCTTACAATTTTATCTCATGCCAGGAGTTAGAGAAGTGCTGCTGATTATTCACCCTTGGCCCTGCCTTAGATTGCTGATCTGTTGGGGTTTAGGAATTCTGACCCCAGACTCTCTGATGCTGGCAGGAAGGTGCAGGGACAGAGCACCATCTTGGTGGTATCCCTTTGGGGCTCTCAGGGGCTGTTTGCTGATAGTTCCAATTCTCCTGCAACAGTAGGATTCAGGTTTTTAGGGACTCAAGACAGCACAAGCTGGGAAATTATTTTACATGACAACCAGGATAAAATGGTATTTGGTAAGTTACTCAGGGCCTAAAGGTCTTAGGGCACAAAACAATACAATATAGAAAGGAACCAATTTTCTTGACATTTAGTTGTAAATTGAAATTAATTCAAGTAAAATACTGGAGATGAAACACTTTGGTAGTGGAATTCTGGATATTGTTTAGCTTTCATAATTTTGTCACTTTAACTCCAAAAGTGTGCTGTATAAACCCATTGGCTAGATAAAATTATCGATCTATTTCCTTTTTCCTGTAGTTTCTTACTCTGTAGATGAAACAAACTTTTAGTATTTAAAATTATTACTTGTTTTGTTCCATGTAGCTTGCATCTTTCGTTTTTCATTTGCTTGTGCCTGTCCTGTTTCTTCTGGAGTCAGTGCTGAATGAGACTGGCATGGTGTGCTGTTGTGTGTGTCTCTGCGTGCATGTGTGTGTGTATGTGTGTGTGTGTGTATGTATCTGTTCTGTGTGTGATGTATGTGTGTATGTGTGTGTCTGTCTCTGTGTGCATGTGTCTGTCTGTATGTATATATGTGTATGTTTGTGTGTTCAGGACACCTTTTTTCAGAAATGGACCAATAAGATGGTGCGCTGTCTCCGTTGCTGCTCCTGCTCATGCTGAATTTCATTCCACCCCCGGCTCTGCCTTTCTCTAACCTGGAGAAGCTGAAATTTGTGTCCAAAGGAGAACAAACAAACAAAAGGCCAAAACAGGATATAGTAAAGTTTCAATATTCCATATCAGGACATAAATGATAAAATGCAGGAAAGGCAGGGACAAATTCCACGGGGCACCGAGTTCAGAGGTCAGTGGCCGCAGCCAGAGAGCAGAAGAGGAGTTGCAGTTCTAAATGTTCCTTCACTTGTGCTTTTTGAGGGGTGAGGTAACACATTCTTTGTTCTCTGTCACACCCTTTCTGATTTCCAGTGGTTGCCCTTACTTGCTGGGAGGACAGGCAGCCTGGCAGGAAATGCCAGGGCCTCTCCAGGTGGCTGCCCGCCCTCAGGGCCAGCTCACTCACACCCTCTCAGGGCCCTGCAGGCTGATCAGGAGCCGCCTAGAGGCTGTCTCTCCTGTGCTTTCTTTCTTATGTGGAAAATAATTAGACAGCAGGGGCAGTTGGGCTCTTGAATTATTTTTTCAAATTTATGTGAAAGACTGTATTTTAATTTAAAAGAATTAATACAAAACAATTGCCACCCGAGCGTGGCTTTATTCACTGCTCTGTTTTAGCACCTAGAGCAGGACTGGATACACCCTGGTGCCAGTAAATTTTCCCTGAATGAATGAATGGTGCATAGTCCACCAGCTCAGAAGCTTCTGGGTGGTCATTCCAAATGCAGATTCTCGGGCACCTCCTGGGCCTTCAGATTCAGAATGTGGAGGAGAGAGGCTAGTGAACCAGCATTAGTAAACAGTCTTCCGAGTTAGATATGTTTGTGTCTCCAAATTTGAGAACATATGGTAACATGAAGATTTTAGTTCCTACTTTCTATTACACTTTCTTCAGCCCCGTAAATATTATGTAATGAATATGCCAATACTGGTATATTTGAATGAATGCCAATACTTGGAATATTTACCCAGTTATTATATACTTTTCTGTTATTCAACAAAATTGGCACTCTATATTTAACCAATTCTCTATTGTTGAATAAACTATCCCTCCCTAACTTTGGTTATTATTATTATTTTTTTAATGCTATAAAGAATAAGTAATTCAGGCATATAGTTTTTCTTTTTGTGAACTGAAATTTTTTTTTCTAGAAGTTTCTTGCAGAAAGAAGATATAATATCCAAAGGGCTTCCTTTATGGCTTTAAAATATGTATTTACTTATTTAAAAGACTTTATTGAAAAATTTCTACATGAGATAATGAATGTTAATTTATTGTGGTGATTATTTTACAATATATACATGTATCAAATCATTGTGCTGTATACCCTAAAAAAATACAATGTTATATGTAAATTATATCTCAGTAAAATTGGGAGGGGGAGGGGAGAAATGCCAACTACCCTTCCACCCTCAAACACACACACACACACACACACACACACACACACTTACTTGGCATCTAGTGCAGTGTCTGGCACATGGTAGGTAGTAAATAAATAGTTATAGAAGACGTCAACGGAATAAATGGATGGGTGAAGCAAAACCACAAAAGACTAAAAGCTGTTAGCCTTTATATAGCACTTTCAATGTCTGCTGTCTGGCTTGTTTAACTAGTACATTTCTTTTTAAGGGTAAGACAATTGGGGCCACTTTTTGACAACTTTAACTAAGAAATTGAGAGACTGCTTAATGGAGTTGAACCAGGATTCCTAAGCACTTCCCTGGAGGTAGTCACAGGGTTAGGTACTTTGAGACCAGAACAGTACTTCTCCCTGGCACTCTTTTTTTCTTTTTTCATTTGAGAAATAAAATTTAGCTACAGTTCCTCACGCTAAGTGATGCTAACCTGTTACAATGGAAGAAAAATGTTCCCAGTTCACAGGTAAGTTTGGGGCCCTTAGAGTTCTACAAAATGAATAGATTTTTTAATTGCAGAATTTCCTAAGGCTTATATTGCTTTTGGGGTAATGAAGAAAGCTGTTACCCAATGGAATCCTTTCTTTGATATCTCCTGATGTCACTTCTCTACCCAACACTCTTTGGGGGAATAGTTTAAATGCTATTTTTCCCAATTATAGGACAAGGTTCATGATTATCGATAGAGAGATCCATGCAGCAGAATTTATGCGTATGTAAACACATGTCACACACATACATACATACACACAGACACCTCCAGTAAGCTAGAACATCGTTTCTGGAGGGTTCTTTTCTAGGTGTGTGCATGTTCTGAGAGGCCAGTGACAGTAGAGGACATTTCAAAAAACTGTTTCTGCATCTCCTCCCATCAAGAGCAATAGACATGAAAAATACGAGCATGAACATTACAATTTCTTCTTCAAATATCAGAGCAATATTCACTTTATTTAATGAACCCTTATGTAGAGTATTCTACATAAGGGTTTATTAAATAAATTTGTAAAAAGCTCACATGTGCCAAACCTAATGTAAGTTTTTTATACATATCAACTAATTCTCATAACAACCCTGTAGGGTGTGTGTGCTACTAGCATTGTCCCCATTTTATGGGTGATATAATTAACTATAAAACCAGAAAGCCACACTAATAATTACACTAGTATGTATAGCTTTGATTTCTTATTTAATAAGGGTAATTAATAATAATTAAGAGAAGCCTACCATATTATTTTTTTAATATATTTTATTGATTTTTCACAGAGAGGAAGGGAGAGGAATAGAAAGTCAGAAACATCGATGAGAGAGAGACATCGATCAGCCGCCTCCTGCACACCCCACACTGGAGATGTGCCCGCAAGCAAGGTACATGCCCCTGACCGGAATCGAACCTGGGACCTTTCAGTCTGCAGGCCGACGCTCTATCCACTGAGCAAAACTGGTCTCAGCCCTACCATATTATTGACTTCCTGCCCCATAGTAATGGAGCTGGGGATAAGGATATTATGTTTAGACCCTAGAAGGAAGAGACTGTTTTCCTCCCACAGAAGAAAGTGGCATTCTCCGAGGAAGTGAATGCTATTCCTTTAACGCCCCATAGCCATTGGAAATCACTGGGGATTCCTGAAGAGGTGATCTCATTGGCTTATGAGAGAAGCCAAGCCCACGGGCTGCAGCTGTAGAGCTGTGTTTCTTGCATCCTGATGTTAGAGCAGCAGTGGCTCTTCATGGGGTCTGTGTTGGTCCCTGGGTGATGGCTGGACACACTTTTATTGTCACAAAGTGGAGGGTGCTCCTAGCATCTAGAGGGTAGAGACCAGGGATTTGGCCCGAACATCCCACAATGCCTAGCACAGCTCCCCGAACAGAGAATTATCCAGCCGCAAACATAACATAACTCCCAGAAGGTTGTGAAAACTGCATCAGGGCAAGTCAATGTCATTCTGTGATAGTGACCTGTCTCGGTTTCTCACTAGGAGCCAAGTATTTCTCAGTATTTGCTCCTTGGTGCCATTAAGTTTATTTTTCTTGGCTACTGTTTCATGTCAATTTGCAAATTATTTGGAGCAGATGCCGCTGTGGTGGAGAGAAGAGGTGAGAGATGGTGTCCATTGACAGGAAGATTGTTGAAGTTGGAGGGGGCCTTTTCAGGTTTGGATTTTGTGAGATGTTCAGAGATCTCCTGCTGAAATATACTAAGAACAAACCCAATCCTGGGTAATTTTGGGTTGTCCCAGGTTGGGCATTGTGATAATTGTTTTGTATATATTTTGCTTACTCATAATATCCAATAACATTAAAAAGGAAGGTTACTTATCTTAAAGATGAGGAAAGAATCCCAGGAGACTCCAATTCTTTGTTGAAGCATGGCATAAAGAGAATGTTCTTGGAGTGGGCATGCCTGGTATCGCTTTCCTTGGGAACTGTGCTTTGGGATAAAGAGAAGTGAGGTTGGAAGAATTGCATCTTGGTTGATGTGTGTGGCATGGCCTTCCCTCCAGGCTGGTTGCCTTACCCAGCTCTTGGCATTTGGTTGTTAATGTAATGGATTCAGTTACTCAGAGCCAAACGGGTAGGATAGACAACAGGTGACAGGCAGCCTTTCCACTGACACTCAGAGATTCTATTCTGACTTTTTTGTTTTGTTTTAATCAGTTAAGATTCTTCTCTCTTATTTTATGCTTTCGTTACACCCAGAGACTATTAAGGGATCTATAAACGTAGTAATATTATAAGCAACCATTTATCAGTTGGCCACAGTGTGCTTGCTGATGTTCAAAGAGTATGAGGAATGTCAGCTTTGTTTCCAAATCCTCATTAGCCCCAAACTATTTGATACCATCATTGCGTAAATGCTTTTACTCCCCAAATCAATCACCCTCCTTTCTTGTAGGTTCTTATATGCAGATGACACATTCCAAGGAAGATCAGAGGAACTGCTCTGAGTGATGGAGAAGTAGGAGTTGGCATTTTATATAGCCCAGGTGACTCGTACTTAATAATTTAGATGGGCTCTTAATTGAACGTTCCCCATTGTTTCTCTGAGGTTAGAAAACGAACCATCTTTCAGACCATATGACAGTGTTTTTCTTTGGAATATCTTGAAATGATTCAGTCTGTCTGTCAGGAATTCAAGGTTGTCTCTAGCTGTCTACTAGTACATTTAGCTGTTCGTAATTTGTCCAGAATTAGAATTGGGGATCTTTCTGATTATTGATTTTCCTCCCTCACAGGGTAAACATAGCAGAGTAATTTTAGTAGTAAAATGTAGTTTGTATGTTTACAAATAATAGAGATAGTACATTTGCTATTGATCTTCCAGCCCATACTAATAGCAATGTGGAAATATACAGGATTTGCAAGAGGCAATTAAAAAAAATGGAAATAAATAAAACGACTCTTTATGTCCAAATGAGGGTCCACAGTAAATTAAAAAGAGTGTGTTTTGTTGATGATCTGAATAGCCCATTCCATGCACGATCTGTGTTATTTTCAAGTATAAGTAGATGGGTCTATGTTGTTCTCTAGCTACAGAGTCATAATGAAATGATTTGAGGGGCAGTCACAAAAGAGTTCCTAGTGCCAGCAGCTGAGAGTCTCCTAAATTGATGTGTTAAACAGGACAGGATGTAACAGAGGGAGAGATGCTTGCTGTTTACCTACAATGGCTTCATCCTTAGTAAAAATGTGTCCCACCCTTGGCTGCAAAGACCCAGGCAGAACCTTCTGTTTTTGAGGACTGGTGCCCTTTGTGCTCTGCCATCTTACAACAATAAAATGACTTCAGCGATGCGGTCTCATTTCAGGAAATGTTTAATGAGTCTCCGGAAAACTATAAGTAAATCTTATGTCACAGTTACACCAACGAATAAGTGCACCTTGAGGCCTCAGATGTTAGATTGTCCTAGCATGTTCGTTATGAGAAGTCTCTTCAAGGATGCATGCTTGGTACTTTATTGTAATTTATTTTATTCTGGGCTTTAAATTGTCCTGTCTAAATGCAGAAAGACAAGGAGCATTAAGTGTCACTGAATGTGATTGGTGGGGAGGTTGTCATTTTAACAATGACATCA
Organism: Lasiurus cinereus; assembly: GCA_011751065.1. Lineage (NCBI taxonomy): Eukaryota > Metazoa > Chordata > Mammalia > Chiroptera > Vespertilionidae > Lasiurus > Lasiurus cinereus. Next base: position 6,606,865 of record JAAGEH010000020.1, read on the forward strand.
TAGGAATGAAGGAGGCTGTCACAGGATCTATGCAATACTGGACTCACCTTGAGCAGGTGAGTGGGGACAGAGTCTTTATTACAGGTGCTTAAAGAAGCACGTTTCAAAATGCCAGCCCTATCCCGTAACACTGGACTCAGCTAAGGAAAAGGGAAAGAAATCATCCTTTTCACAGATCAAGTTCTTGATTTCTCATGGCAGCCCATATTTATTTTTAACTTGGATAATTGAAAAAACTTCTTAGGGGCCTGTAGTTTATCTTCCTTGTATATACGTGAACTTGAGAGAGGAAGGGGATTAGAATGACATTAATATAGAACATGCTTCTTAAGTCAGGATATATGGTCATATATTTTATTATTAGAAGAGTATTATTTTGTTCATGTTCCTTTGTTCATGTACTTCTCTTTTTCTGAAAAAAACAAATAATAAAAATAAATTTTAAAAATTGCCAATATTCTGTGTTGTTTTTTTTTTTTTAAATTAAATTTACTGAGCCTGATTTCAGTAAAATAGCTTCTGGGCTAAACTAGCCATCTAACAGAATAATGTCTTTCAGATAAAATTCTTATTTAATTTTATGTAATTTTGTTATTTGTCTCCTCCCCCTTCTTTGAATAAAACCTCATCCCTTTCAATAGCTGTTCTGTTTGTTAAAAGTTGATTAAGTCAGATGTAGAAAATAAACAAGATCAAATAAAAGGTGTGGCTTAAAAATTGTATCGAGTAGGTGAGGGACAGTGAATTGTGGGTGTGCCATATACAAACATGGGCACACAGTTGCCGCAGGCTGCTGTGGTTGCCTTTAGCTGTCCTTGGCCACGTGTGCAGCCCATCATTCAGAAACCTTCCTGCCAGGGGTGTGTTCTCAACTCCCTCTCTCCTGTGGGCAATCTGGCCACCTCCTGGCAAACACTGATTTCCAAACAATTTCCTGGTGAGCCAGCTGGGGAAGGAGGGAACTTCCTTAGATGAACATGGTGCACTGTCATTCAAAACAGACAAAGCCAGCAAGCCTTGGACAATTTGGGAAAAGGGCAAGAAGTGTGACCAGTGGGAGCAGGCGGATTGAAAGAATTTTCAAGTATTTGGCTGCCATTCTTTTGACAGCTCTTTGAAAACTCAGGCAATAATACCTTGCTATTGGAATTTAGGTTTCAGAATATACTAGTAGACCTTTCTCTCCTTTACAGCTTTACTTTTTTTTTTTTTAATCCTTACCCTAGGATATGTTTATTGATTTTAAAGAAAGAGGAAGGAAGAGTGTGAGAGAGAAACATTGATGAGAGTGAGAAACATTGATTGGTTGCCTCTTGTACATGCCACAACTAGGGATTAAACCCACTACCTACCTATATGCCCTGACCAGGAATTGAATCTATAATCTGGTGTATGGAACAATGCTCCAAGCAACTGAGCCATTAGGCCAGTGCTGCTGGTGTACTTTCTTGATGAGATTCTCTCTCTGGTACCACTACATTGGTATAGGCTGTGCTTTTGGTAAGTTGTGCAAACTTGTTCATCTCTAGGATGAAAGATACTGTCCACAGAGAAAATTAGATACATATATTTTTTTAGCAGTTTGATTCAAATTTTGCTGAATTTTATTTATTTCATTTTTGGTTGGCAAGATAAATATAATTCTTCTTTGCTTTATTGACGGCTCAGCCCTTGGTATGGTAAGCCTTTATATACCCTCACTTTGGAGTCCTTCTTCTGTTTCCATCTTTGCCATTTAAAGATACGAGGAACCGGGTAGGTACTTTGGAGAGTCCTCCCTCCATTACTAGTCAAAATTAATTGAAATGTACTCACTTCTCAGATGAAAATGATTTACAGTTGACTTACTATGGATTGCAGACATCTGTTGAAAAGATGCATGAATTCTGACTGCATTTTTTGTATTGTGGTCACTGCCCTGCCTCTGACCACATTACAAGGTTTGTAGGCCATTGGAAAGCTCATTGGCCTAGGTACTAGGTCTGTGATGCTAATGGATGATGATACAGTACTCTCTTTTTAAAACCTTTCCATGGCTCTCCATTGATTTCATAATAAAGGTCAACATCCTTAACCTGTTTCTGAATGATCTAGTGTCTTTCTGTTTGCTGCCTAACAACACCACCAAAGCTCAGTGGCTTAAGAAAACAAACAAACCACAAAAACTCAAACATTTGTTATTTCTCATGATTATTTGGGTTGGCAAGATAGTTCCTGGACTTGTTTTACTGGGGCTGACTCATCTTTTATGTTTAACAGGAAAGGTGATTGTGCTAAGAAGATCAAGGTGGTTTCCCTCACTGTCTGGCCTTCGGTCATCGCTGTCCTGAGGTTGTCTTGGTTCTTGTCAACACATTCTCTTCCCTCCATTAGGTTATACTGGTTCCCTTACTTGGTGGTGTCAGGGTAGCGTTTCAAAATTGTGAAGTTCTGTAGAAGTAAGTTCTCTGGAGGCCCATGCTCTAGCAGTCACTCAGTGTCAACTCCACATTCTATTGGTCAAAGCAAGTCATAAGTCATCCCCCTCCCCACCTCTCCTGCCATCAACCAAAATTTAAATGGTGAAAAAACAGACTCCACCTCTTGATGGGATTTGCTGCAGATAATTCTGTTTGCCAAATGCTCCTCTTTACTCTTTCCTTTGTCCCTTTCACTTTACAGTCTAACCACAAAGCTCTCAGTTCCTTAAACTCACCTCATTCTCCAGCTTTTGTCCTGAAAACATGTATTTCTCTCTACTTAGAATATTTTTTTGCCTCTTCTTCCAGCTAACTGCTACACATACTAGCGATTTCAGCGTCATTGTCATTCAGCAGGGGTGCTCTTCCTGGCCAATGCCCTAACCCCTTCTCTGTGATTTAATGAGTGCCTTTGCTTTCCTTGTCATAGTATCACTCATCACTCCTTTATCAGAACTTTTGAAACTGTAGGAGGCAGGACCGGTGTCTGTCTTGTTCTTACTATGTGTCTGGTACCCAATCCAGTTACTGGCCTTTAATGGTGGTGTTAAAGAAGTACTTGTGCAATGCAGATCAGATTGGTGCACATTCAGTACTGGCATTTGCTCACATTTGATTTTGATGTTCCCTTTTGGAATGTCATCCTCACTCTTCCACTCTTCCCCCTTTTAATCCTTCTGCTCAGCCAAGCAATCTGGCCTCAAAGAAACAGCCCAATAGAAGAGGTTCCTGGCGATAGCATTAGTTTGGAAGCCTTTTTCTTAGATTTACTGAGCCACTAGAACTGTTAAATCACTTGTTAACACGAAGTGATTTTTAGAAAAAGTCTTACCTTAGTCTATAAAATAGTTGGTTACAGATGCTAACTTAAGAAAAACTTTCCTCTAGTTCATCCACCCTATTATTTCTTCCTTTTCCGGAAGTCTATATTGCAGTTAAAATCAATTTGTCACCCTAATTGCTCTCTAATTATTTCATGTGCAAGTCTCAGCTTCTCACTTAGGTTCAACTTTGTGAAAGAATAAAAATGTGTTTTATACCCATTTATTCCCTTCTTCACAGGGCATGCTATCATACATAATAAACACTGGCTCATCCAAGATGTCTTTCTCTCCTTTTACTCCAAATAAGTTTATGTAAAACTTAAGTGTTTTAAGTGTCAGAGAGTATATATGCTAATCTAGTTGGTTGTGGTAGCCAGACTTCAAGAGCTCCTTGCTGCCCCAAACAATTCTCAGTTTTTGTATTCATTCCTTGTGTAGTAAGTACACTCCCGCATTGAAGATCACTGACTTTTTTTTTTAAGTCTATTTTAATTGACTTTAGGGAGAAAGGAAGGGAAAGGGATAGAGAAATAGAAACATTGATGAGAGAGACATATCTATCGACTGCCTCTTGCATGCCCCCTACTGTCGATTGAGCCCGAAATCTGGGCATGTGCCTGGATCAAAAATCAAACCAGGGACCTCCTGGATAATGGGTCAACACTCAACCACTAAGCAATACCAGCCAGGTGATGTTTTAAAAAATATATTTGTATTGATTTCAGAGAGAAAGGGAAAGGGAGAGAGAGCGAGCAATATCAATGATGAGAGATAATCATTGATCGGCTGCCTCCTGTATGCCCGCCACTTGGGATCAAGGGCAAAACCTGGACATGTGCCCTTGACCAGAATCAAGCCCTGGACCCTTCAGGCTTCAGGCTGAGACTAACCACTGAGCAAACCTAGCTAGGTTTTTTTTTTAAATAAAACTGCATCCTTTGTATTTTGCATACTTTAATTTCAGAACAAAATAAACAACAAAATCTTCAATATATATATGAAAGCAGCCTTTTTGATTGGTCCACATGGTGAGGAACTAGGTCTTTTACCAATAGCCATATCAGTGAACATCTGAAAGACAAGATCCTCTAGCCCTAGTAGAGTCTTCAGATTCCTGCAGTTCTGGCCACCATTTAAAAAAAAAATATGTTTTTATTGATTTTTAGAGAGGGAAAAGGAGAAGAGAGAGAGAGAGAGAGAGAGAGAGAGAGAGAGAGAGAGAGAGGTGTGTGAGAGAAACATCAATTGGTTGCCTTCCCTAGGCACTCAACTGCAACCGGGGTATGTGCCCTGACTGAGAACTGAATCTGCAACCTTTTTGGTATATGGGACAGATGATGTCCATCCAACTGAGCCCCCCCCCCCCAAGTGGGGTGAGCAGGGTGCATTTTAAAACACATGGTTTAATTTGTGTCATAAGGCTTTTTTATGAGTATACATCTGCACTAATTCTATAGTGCAATGGAAAGTTGATTGTAAGAGAATATATGTGGGAGATTTTTGCTGTGCTATACCCAGAGTGGGTTTCAGTTCACATATAATAGTAGGTTTCCTTGTGCCCAGGAGAAAATGTGAAAGTTTTTACCCTGTAATATAACGTGAAAAGAAGTTGAAGAGAACACCAGAGTGGAAGTGGTCTTTTGAAAAATACTCCTTCTGATTAGGAAAAGCTAGTAGTAAGGGCCAAAATGCAATTGGAAGAACTTGATGCTTACTTTAGACAAAAGTATAGTTTTTCTGTTATACAGAGTTTGTTTATAACAAGCTTATCTTTATACACTCTAAGTGATTTACCTTTTTAGGGAAGTGAGGGAAGTGTGAGGTACACAAGAGAAACCTTTTTTCCTTTTGCTGATGAAGGAAACTACCACTTGGTCTGATTGCTTGTACCGTCACATCACCATTAGTGCACTAGAGGGTGGACTAGATCCCAGGTCTTCTGACCCAACCCATTTCCCACTGACGGCCTGTGGTGCCCCTCAGCTTCTTGTCCTAAATTATCACTCTGAGTAGGTTTGCCCGAGGCTTCGTGTTTGTGGTTTTTTGTTTGTGGGATTTTGTTTTATAGCTTTTGTAGTACTAAGGGATCTCACTCACTGAGGTAGAATTATCCAGTGTCCTACATGGATTGCACTGAATTCTTGTTATAAATCTTAGAATTACATCCTCGTTCTCTGTGTGATGGCCAAATTTTTGTCAGTTTGGGAGTGGATACTGTATGAAATGAATTATGAGCTAGATTAAGGACAGAGCACGAACAAGGTTTAGATAGGTTGGAGGTCGATAGGTGTTCTACAAACAAACAGGTACACTGTCCATGCCTTTTTCATTGAATACATTGAAAGGCATCAGTGATAACTTCTTTTGTGCCCCCCGCTATCTATGTATCCCTGAAAACTCATGCTGACTAAATCTTCACTTCCAGGGCTTTTGGAGAATAAAATGATTTCACTGTTTTGCCTGGAGGTTAGAATAAGAACCATAGTTTACCTTAGATAACAGATCCTACCATCCTTGCATTTTTACTTGAAAGCTAGATTTTTCAAAGGAGAAACTGTACCTTTCATACTTAAAAAAAGACATTGACCCATTTTTCTCTAGAGATTAGAACCTGGGGATTAGACTTAATGTGATTTGATAGGTATAGCAGAATTTTGGAATCTTGAGGTGGAAGGAAACAGTTGAACAGCCACATATGCAGAGCACTTGTCACATGGATTAACTCATGTGCTTCCTTAAACTGATGCCTTCTAAATGTCTCTCTCACTTGTCAATTTGTCCTTACGTTGCTATTGCCCCTAATTTTCTTCTCAGTTTTGTCCCAGTGTTCTTGTTTAACAACCTGCCCTGGGTAGGGAGAGCTAATTTGTAGTTTGCCCATTTCCATTGTGTAAACACACCTACCAAGGCCATTATTAAATGACTAATGTGCAGGCACTGAACACAGAGCTGGAAAGAGTTGTGCACACAATTGGCTCTTTGGTGTTAATCCAGGTGGCTCCTGCCACCACTGAGTTCCATACATAGTAAGGTGTCATGACTGATGAGGTGGTTACTGTAAATGAGGGTGAATAATGGTTCATTGGAGTTAGGAGTTTTAAAAGCTCTTTTACATACGTTATTTAAGGAGCATGGTCTGAAATAAGTGCTGTGTCTCATACCATTTTAATATAACCTTTATTTCCATATACTTGGGCTCTCATTCTCTTTGGTCATTTTAGTGAGAACTGAGGTTACCCAAACCTGAGTGGAGTTGCTTCTAAGTGGCAGATCTGAGATTCAAATGGGTCTTTCTGATTTTAAGGCATGCATTTGTAATCACTATAAAGCATAAAGAATTATTCAGAGGTTTAAAAGTTGATGGCATTTCCTCTAAGCATTCTCTCTTCCAGTTGTAAATATCCACAATTCTTAGGAAATAATTCATTACTTTATTTAGGTGAATGTTATGTGTTAGGCATTGTTCTCCCATTGTGTATCAGGGAACAAAATAGTAAAATATTCTCATCCTAGTGGGGGGAGAGACAACAGATTCATGTAAAAGCAATGAATCTTACATGTTAGGATGTGAACATTTTTTTAAAAAGGTGATACTATCGCCTGGGATCACTTACTTTTCAGACCTTCAGCCTTTGCTGATTGCCTCCCCGGGAAGGGACCTGCTGTGTTAAGCAATTGTGTTTCCTGAGCACCAGGGTGGTCTGCCTGGCCCACTGCAGACCCGGCTCCCTTCCTTTCCTTGATTTGGTCCTTCCTGGGTTAGGAACACAGCCTCAGAGGCCCTCCCCTGTCCTTGGATCCATGTCCCATCTGGGCTGGTGTTGATCTGTGGTCAGCCTAAGCCACACATCCTTTCCAGGGACACCTGCCAGACAGACCTGGTTTTCCTCCTCAGATCATTTTACCATTGATCGAGTGGACCTAGAATCAGTCCTTCAGATTTACCTTTGTGATTTCTCATAATGTAAAAAACCTGCAGGGACAACTTGATTTATTGGCAGATAAATCTTCATTTGCCATCTCTGCTCCTTAATGTTCCTTAAAGCAGTGTTTTCTAAAGTGTGGGACTACCTATGGTACTCGGGGATTGGCAGTAATGCCGTCGAATCTGGCAGTTGCTCCCTGTGTAGGTCACCCTCCTGGTGTGATGATGTCACGGGGCCTTATGGCCCTTGCTGACCTTCCTGTTCCAAAGAGAGAAGCAGTGAAAGGGAGAGAACCAGGTGTGGACCCTCTGCAAATGACAGTTTTAGCTAGAAATTTAATAATATTCTTTTATTTGTGATACTGATTTTTATCTCACAGTAATGAAATAAATTTAAATTTATTCAGATTAGAAATGAGATCATTTAAACATGTGAATAAATAACAGGTGTTTTCAAGTATGACACCTATCAAGTTGGCTCTTCAGAGGCTGAAGTGTGGTTAGTATTTGTCTAGATGATGCTGCAGGGTCAGAAGTAGACATAAATCCTTTTAATAGACTAGGTTGTAAAATAAGTAACATTTTACAACCTAAAAATATTTCACCATAATCTTTCAAGTGAATAGCAGTTAAGAGCATAAACTTTGAACCCAAACTCTTGGTTTGAATCCCTCTTTTGTAGTTGAATGAGGTAAGGTACTTAATACTTGGTGTCTGGGTTTCTTCATCTGAAAAACTGGGATATAAGTATTTACCTTAAAGGCTAGTTATGAGAATTAAATGAGTTAATGCATTAAGGATAGTTACAGCTATATAAGTGTGAGCTCATTATTATTTTATTATTACATTATTTTAAGAGGTTAAGTTTCTTCATTTTTACCACTTTAACCAACATGTCCTAGTTGTTAAAGGAGTATCAGTTAGTGTTCTAGCTCATGTAACTTGAGAAAGGAATGAACCATATTGTGTTAATACTATGAACAAAGTTTCCATTGTTCTTCTCCCAGATTTGCATTGGGGAATTGTTTTCACTGGTCCTGGTTTGTTTATAATGGTTCTTGTTGGGAAAAAGTGGACTTTTTATACTAATTCTGGGCATGGTGCCCTTTAATGTCATTTCATTTGACCTTCCAGTCCATTTCTTATGTACTATAAATAATACATAAAACACCACCTGGACTGAGGCCTTTTATTGCACTGGGATTAAATTATTGCTTTGGGATTAAATTTTACAGAAATATCAAGGGTGATTCCATAGCTGAGGAACTGCAGAGTTGAAGCTGGCTTTCATATGGATCTGCTTTTTCTGGGGCAGCATTGCCTGAGGTGAACTGTGCAGGTCCCAGCTCCCCAGCGACAGGAAATGTTTCATGGAGCAGAGAAAGGATGGGGGTGGGGAATGGGCAGGACTGGGAAAGACTGGAATACAGAAAGCTCAGTAGTTTATCTATTTGCATGTCTTCTTAAAGGATTTTATATATGAAAATTCATCATAATACCCTAAATGGAAAATAATAAGATAACTTTTATTTAGCACTTCCTATATGCTGGGCATGGTTCTAAGCACTTAACAGTATTAACTCATAAATCCTCACAACAGCCCACTGAGTTGGGCACATCTGTTTGTTGTCATCTGAGGAATAGAAGAGTGGAGTGTAGGATGTGGGTTTCTTGAGTTTACCTGATCAGAAACAGGCTTTGTGATGTGTCTTGTGAGAGCAGAGCCCAGGAAACTGGTTCTGATAGTCCAGCAAACATGCTCACATGTAGATATTTTGGATGTACAGTGTCCTCACTTTGACCTCATGTTACTAGGCCTCCTGGCTTCTTCCAGGAAATGATAGCTTCTCTTAGCATCCCCACACTGTATAGATTTGTCTCCAAATGATATTCTTGCTTGATGTGATGCTAGAAATTCCTGAAGCAGGACTCATATCTTCAAGTGACAGGCTTAATTTTTCAACTTTACAGTCTCCTGGATAGGGGGAACAGACCCAACCCTTTGTCATTTGAGAACTTCAGTAGCACCTCTTGAAGGTGAGAACTTGGTATGTGGAAAGGGAAAACAGGTTTGAATAGTGCCGATGGTTCTACTTTAGTTAATTGAAAGAGCATTTGATTAATGAACCATTTACATTTTTCTAAAGTTAAAAGAGCGGCAGGTTGTATAAGGTTTTAAATGCACGTTACTTCTTCAGAAGTCAAAATGAGATTTTTACATATGGTTTTAGCTTCATTTGTTTATACATTTCCTTGAATTATTTAAGTATTACACAAGTGATGAAATGATGTTGGGTAAGTTATTCCTCTGCTCCCCTTGACTGCAGAGTTGAATATAAAAATCTCTTCGATTACTTTCAATACAAAATCCAAATTCACTGATGCTCTCTGCAATATCTGATCCCCATCCCTATGGCTTCAGGGATGACACTAATTCAGATTGCTTCTTTGTGGTAATGAGAAAATAACACTCTTGGTCAGACTGTATACATGGAGAGGGCTGCACGTTAGCCCCATGTGTTCCTGGCTGGTTGCCTGTGTGCAGCACAGCCTGACAAGCCTCATCTCAAAGCCCTCATAACATTCTCCATGTACCTTGGTCATTCTCATCTCACTTAAAATGACTTGTTGAATGTCTCTCATTCTTGCTGGAGGGTAAACACCCTAAGGAATGGTCCTATATTTGTCATCTTTACCACTGTATTTCCAAGAACAGGCACAATACCAGGCACCTAGTAGGTTCTTTATCATGTTTATTGTTTATGATGTGTATTGCATGCAGGCTTGACAATTGTATGCATGAGTGGGCGGATACATATGATTGGAATGGATGGACCCAGCATAGGTCTTGCAAGTGAAGAATTAGAGATCCTTTGCCTGGGGCACATGCGTCTGGGATCTTAGAACTAAACTTGCAGACTCCTATGGAATAATCCAGTTTTGTCTAAGTGCTCTCAGCCCTCAGGGAGGCTATTTCTTGCAAATCTCTTCTTTTATGAATCTCTCACATCCCACATAACCAGATGTTCCTGCTATGAAGGAAAAATATGTTTTACTATTATTTATTATTTATTTTTTTAAAATATATTTTTATTGATTTTTTACAGAGAGGAAGGGAGAGGGATAGAGAGCTAGAAACATTGATGAGAGACATCGATCAGCTGCCTCCTGCACGCCCCCTACTGGGGATGTGCCCACAACCAAGATACAAGTCCTTGACCGGAATCGAACCCGGGACCCTTCAGTCCGAAGGCTGACGCTCTATCCACTGAGCCAAACCGGTTTCGGCTATATTTTACTATTATGTGCAATGCCACCAGAGCTCATCAGAGACATTTGCAAACTGGGGTTATCTGATGCACCAGCGGTTATCTGACACTGACCTAGTGAACTTCTAACTTGTTGGTCCCTATAATGTCTCGCTGTTTATAGATTTTCTTCAGGCTGAAATACCATGGAATCATCACATTCTCTTCCCTGGTGTTTTGGTTTCCTAGGATTACATTAACGAAGTACCACAATCAGGGTGACTTAAGCCAGCAGAAATTTATTTTCTCACAGTTCTGGAAGCTGCAAGACTGAGAGGAAGGTGTTGGCTGGGCCATGCTCTCTCTGAAGGCTTGGGGAGAACCTTCTTCTCTCCTGGCTGCTGCTGTTGCTGGCAGTCCTTTCATTCTTTGGTTGGTAGCCTCATCATTCCAATTTCTGTCTTCCTCTGCACATGGTTGTCTTGCCTCCAAGTCTCTTGAGTTTCTCTTGTCTTACAAGGACAACAGTCATTGGATGTAGAACTAACCTTATCCAGTGTGACTTCATCTTAACTAATAATATCTGCAAAGGTCCTATTTTTAAATAAGGTCACCTGGGGGAAGGGTACACTATTCAACTCAGTAGACCAGGTTTCAACCCTTTTCCTTAGTGGCTCGACGCTGATTTTAGGTCAAAGCTCTATTGTTCTTTGTGTGACTGTGTGTGTGATGTTTTCTCTTATAGTCTCTGTTTTTGTAAAGGGAGGCTAGTAATATTACCTATATGTTAGAAAGTGTTTTGATTTTTATTTTTTAGTTGAATTTTAGAGAGAAAGGGAGAGAGAAAGAGAGAAAAACATTGAGGTGAGAGAGAAACATCAATTGGTGGATTCCTGTACATGCCCTGACCCTGACTGGGAATTGAACCTGTAACCTTTTGATGTACTGGGTGATGCTCCAACCAACTGAGCCACCCAGGCAGGAGGAGGTTTTGAGGATTAAATGAGGTGATGTAGACAACCATGTAAACATGGCCAGTATTTTGGGGAAGCATTGAATATGTTCTTGTTATTATTCCTTTTCTTTATCCGAATCTGAATCTACAGATACTTTCTGAGTTCCTTTTTACTGATTTTTCAAGTCAAGTCTTGTTTTCATTTCTGCTCTTTTAACTTTTATTAGTAAGTTATAGCCAATTGTCAATCATTTTTGACTGATTCTTCTTGGATTGATTGGATGATTTGATCACTCCTTGAGGAAGATTACAAGAGAGTTAAGAGCTCTGTATTGATTGAAGATTATTCCAATGTGCTGATAAAATTTTTAAGAAAATTGCAGGTTGGTGCTAAAATATAGGCTGACTTAGGAAATTGTCTTTTCAAATCAGTTTTTGTCTGATTTTGCATTGGCTTAAGAAAGAGGTCATGTGGTGGGATTTTTCCAATTTGCCAAACCATGTTAAGTAATTCTGCTGTGGGTAGAAATGGTAATAAAAGTCAAAGAAATGTCTTTGCATTTTCTGTGCAGTTATAATTTTGCAGTGGAGTAGAGTAAAAGTGTAAATAAAAATGCAGATGAATTCCATTTTGTACTTAAGTATAATATAAATTAAAGCATGTGTTACAAGGTGATAATTCAATTTAACATTAATTTTTGTGTTTTTTTTCCAAAATGTGAAATTGAATAAATGTTGTTAAGAATCTCTTTAAGAAGAGGCAAAACGGACTAAAATTAATTATATTGTATTGTTTTAAAAATATTTTTTACTCCTATGAGAGAATGATGTTTTAGATTAGAAATTAATGTGGTGTTTATGTGCGACTAACAGAATGTGATTGAAGATCTAATATGACTTGTAATGATTATGGTTCAAACTCAGAAGAAGGTAGCTGTGGAACCCCTTGTTCTCAAATATTGTTGTGTCTTTAAAGACTATCACAGAGGTCTTAGAGAACTTAGGGACACAGTCTGAAGTGTTGAGTTAAAAGAAAATAATACAGCAGAATGGAGTTGAGTAGAAGACTGATGTTAAATGAGTGAGCTCTGTTAAGTGTAAATGCAGTAGTTTGTTCTAGTGGCCCTAAAGGATGTAAACAGAATTATGGGGAGTAACTTGGCACAATGAGAGAGAAAAATATGGAAGATGGAGAGAGAGAGAGAGGGAAAGAGAATGAATGAATGAGAATATGTACATGTTACTTCCTAGATGCCTTCTCTTATATAAGCATTTTGGGGGTTAAGAAATGGAAAATCAAGTTCTGCTTACATATATAATTTCAAAATGAGAAGTCAGAATTTTATCTCCTGGGACAAAAAACAAAATAAAACACAACCCAAAAAACCTCCCTTAAATTAATGAAATTAATTCACTTTTCTTTAAAAGAAAAGCTGATGAAAAGCAAGGGTCATGAAAACTAATAGTTTTCCCAATCAATATTCATCATATTACTTGTTTTCCTGTACAGTGAAGAGCCTCAGTAGATACTATAATGTCTGCCAGAATGACAGAGGACTCAAAATTTCTACCCGTTAAGCTAGTTTTCATTTTGTTTTGTTTTATGTCTTTTTTTTGGAAACGAGGAGCATTATCCTTCCTTAAGAAAAACAGATCTCCTGTGATACAATTTAATATTTCAACACTTTTTATATATATTCTTCTTATCTTACATTTGTTTGTTAGTGGGACAGTTTGAAGAGGAGAATAATATGTTAAATGTTCTGATTTTAAGCAATTAAGTTTAAACTGACCTGGGTAGTCACCAAGTTTCAGGATGAAAACAGCTCACTTATAGCCAAAGAGATTAGTTGTAGAATGTTCTGGAGCTGGCTATTTTATAGATCCTCAAAGGGGGCAATGTGTAGGCGAAGGTTCTCAGCCCCAGATTTTAATAAAGATAAGCAAAAGTAAAGAGTGCAGATATTGACTTGGGTGGTGAATGCACAATACGATACAACACAGTACAATACACAGATGGTGCACACCTGAAACCTATGTAATTCATTAACCAATAGTCACTCCAATAAATTCAATTTAAAAATAACGATGCAGAAAGTTAATCTGATATCATTTAAGTTTTCATTTAAATTACAGGTGTCTTTCTGGGCATTTACTAAAAATGCTTAAGTACAGGAATTTACTTGTAATGATTCTGGTGTTGTCAGTATTCTGGATTTGGCCATCCTAATAGGTGTATAGTGGTATCTCATTGTTGTTCCTTTGTGTAGCTTTTTCTTTTTAAATTTGAAAAGTGACAATATTGCAGAAAAACAGAAAAAAAATAGCAAAACCTCTAGTCCTAGGTAATTCTTCATTCTTAGAGTTAGCAGTCTGATGTATATCTTTCTAGCTATTTTTCTATTTATATATAAAAAAGAAATATCTTTGGATAAGTTATGAAATAAAAACATTAACTTAAACACTTTTGACATTTGTAATTTGAAATGTAAGAAAAGATTTGGCAGTCCAGTTAAATTTTTAAAGTCAAAGGTAAAACTGTAGTGCCATTGATATCAAATGGTAACATAATTTTGCATCTAACCTTTTTTACCCACTGACAGGACACTTTGATTCAATGTAAGTCAACACTTGATTTTACTGAGCTCCAAGGCTCTTGCTTCAAGGTTGCGTAATTATTTTTAGAATTGAGGAAACAAAAGTGAGCTGGGTGTCCATAGGGAGGAAAGGCTGGAAGCAGAACCACCATTAGTTACCTGATCGTCATCAATTTACCAAGTGAGAAGCAGGCAGTTTTCAGGAAAACATATGGAATTATGGCTCTTACTGGAGCTACGTGCCACTTGAAGGATACACATGTGTAACCCACCGGGATGATTCATGGCTAGTTCAGCAGTAAACTTCTCTTTTAATTAGGTAGGAAGCACCTGTGTGTTCTTACTTCATCATTTTTTTCCTTCTCAATCCAGTTTCTTCAGGGATTAAAAAATAAAAAAGACCCAACAAGTTGGAATTTAAATTTTCTTTAGGGGAGAGCGTTCAATATCTTAAAAAGAGTGAGTATCCAGATGATCTGCTGGAAGATGAGGTGAGAATGGTAACATTAACAGGTGGGAATTATGGAGGACAAACATCTGTACACATTGTGAAGTGTTTGGCAGGGAGCTATGTCTTAGCATCCTGTGTGTTTGGATTTCCACCTTTAAAAAATATGTTTTTATTGATTTCAGAGAGAGGAAGGAAAAGGGAGGGAGAGATAGAAACATCAATGATGAGAATCATCAATCAGCTGCCTCCTGCACGCCCCCTGCTGGAAGCCAGCAACCCAGGCATTACCCTGACTGGGAGTTGAACCTGGGTCGATGCTCAACCATTGAACCACACCGGCCAGGCTGGATTTCTACTTTTGATCTGGGTATTTATAGAATTAATGCAAAATGTTTGTAAGCTGTTTTTCACATTTGAATGGTACCAGTGTTTTGTTTTTTTAATTTATTTTTATCTCCGTTGGGCTCTGAGTGTGTCCATGAGACAGCATCAGCATCTTTTCATGACTTGTGGAAAGTGGCTGGGATTAGGAACTCTTCCCAAGGGAGTTATCAGCATCATTTACCTAATAGTTTGCCTGTGAAATTCTCTCTGCCCTCACCTGAATTGTTTTAAATATCGCTTTTAATAGTAACTGTGATATTCCTTGTGAAAACAAAGACTAGTTGCTATTAAATGGAATGCCTTCTATATGCTGAATGTGACAAATTCGTTCCTTCACTACTTCCCAAAGGGCCTGGCTGTTGCTATCATTTTCATTTTTAGATGAAGAAATAGAGGCTCAGAGAGGTGCCACACCTTGCCCAAGGTTATTGAGCAGTTAGTTATGCAGTGTTGAGAGCCTATGATGTTTGTGCATACCCCTTGCAAAGATTCACCCGCTATAAGCAAATTTACCTTACATATCTGGGCTCACTCTCTCTTTATAACTTGGTGATTTGTAAATTTAATGTGCTTCTCAGGCATTGGTAGAAGAGTAGGTTCAAATCCTCTTAAGGAAGGTAGCTTTCCCAGAGTCTCAAACTAGCCTTCTGTGGGCAGAATTTGGACTGCACCTGTTTGTTTTTATGCTGTGGTGGTGGGTAGAGAGGGAAGCATTGTTTTAATTGAACTGAGCATGAATGCCTCAAGGCTTGGCTTGTCCTCTTAAGCTCCCCTTTCTTTCCCTTAAGTCCCCATTTTCTTAGGCCCATCCTGCTTCACTTACTGAACTCCCAACAGCACTGTGGGCATTGCTTCTCTAAATGTGGTATGTTCTAAAGGAATTTCTGTTCCATGTATTTTCATCTTTAATTATCTCCTGCCACATTTTTGGTGTATTTCCCATGAAATAAGATGCTCTATCAAATAAGTTTGGGAAGTACTTCTTATTCCAATACCTATTTAGGGATTTCTGTATAACAGTAACATATTTACTGAGCAGTAACATATTTAAGGGACATATTTTGTATTTCCTAGCACTGTGTTACTCAACTTACTAGACCAGAGAACCCGCTCTAGAATCTATACTGTCTGTGCACCACCTCCCAGCTTCCAAAACAGCCTGCACCCATGAGTTTTCTCCCACACAAACTCTGAGATCACCTTACTGTGGAAATTGCCCCAAAGCCTGAAACCATGTCTTGATATTTTGGCGGTGGGCATAATTCCAGTTTCATTTCAATGGAGTTATTTTGTGAAATGCAAGTTTGTCAAGTATGAACAACTTTAAAAAAATTTTGCAGCTAAAAAAGTAAAGGTTTATTTTTAAGGAAATTGTGTCATGCCTGGAGTCACAGGTGAGCTCACCCCTGTTCAAAACCTAGCTCCCCGATAGCTTCCAGGGATTGGGTTGTATAGGGGAAAAACCATTAATCATGGTGGCTAAAGGAGTTGAGGTTGTGGCTCTACTGATTGGTTAGGCTGAGGTAGGTAGTAATTGATCACAGTGTCAGTCCTGATGTCAGCCCGGGTTCTGCTGGGCTCTCATGGTGGGTGGGTTTTGCTTGGGCTCTCATGATGCGTGAGTTCATTTATGTTACCTAATTTTTAAAAAGCCCTAAGTCAGAATTTCTTATTTTTTGGCACTTGTTTATTAGACAAAACAGGGGGCTTAACTAAAACTAGGTGCTAGTTATTTTTAACCATATCCAAATCCACTTATAGGTATTTTTTTTTCAATCCTCACCAGATATATTTTCATTTATTTTAAAGATAGAGATAGATAGGTGAGAGGAGAGAGGGAGGGAGAGAGAGAGAGAGAGAAAAAAAGAGAGAAGGAGGGAAAGAGAGAGAGAAACATCATTCGTTGCCTCCTATACTTGAGGATTGAACCTGTATCCTAGGTATATTCCCTGAATGGGAATCGAACCTGCAACCTTTTGGCATACGGGAGGACGCTCCAACTGGCTGAACCAGCATTGGTGCAGGTGGCTTTCAGTCCCTGCTTGCTGGGCTCTTCTTGACCCTGGGCATGCTGCTATCTGTCTGGCTCTGCCTTGACCTTGTCAGGGCAGCTTATACCCCAGTCTCCACGTCTGGGAACATCTTGTGCATAATTTAGGCAGCAGGGCTTTTTTTTTTTTTTTTTTGAGAGGACAAGGTTTATTTCTGCTTTTGTTTAGCTGAAGTAATAGACTATTCCATTTAACTCTAAATAGTTTTTAGACACCATTCATGGGCATTTAAGTAGGCAGTTTTATAACCAGACTCAAGAGAAGATATGAGCTTGGTTAGTAGTAGCCAGTTAACAAAATAAAAATTCCCAAGATACAATTACTTTCAGCTCCCCCACCCCCTATCAAATCTTATCACAGTGGTTGGGAGTTTAGGCTCTTGAGGATACACTTGGATTTAAATCTGGGTTTGTTCATTTAGTAACTGTGTATGCATGTCATTGGGTAAGTAATCTCATTTAAGCCTTGGTGTGCTCATCTGTGAAATGGGATAACTCTACCTGTCTTGTGTGCCATTTAGCACAGAGTTTTACATATAGTAAGTACTTAGTATATATTTTTTATCACCAGCAAATTCAGTGCTGGAAAGTCACAAGACAGTGAGCTATAAAACAAAATTATGCTTTTGTATTCTGTTTGGAAAAGGAAGGTAAATGAAAGTAAGAATACATGATCCGACTTATAAAAGTTTGAGGAGAGCCGAGACCGGT
Source organism: Lasiurus cinereus (assembly GCA_011751065.1). Lineage (NCBI taxonomy): Eukaryota > Metazoa > Chordata > Mammalia > Chiroptera > Vespertilionidae > Lasiurus > Lasiurus cinereus. Next base: position 6,624,469 of record JAAGEH010000020.1, read on the forward strand.
TTGGGTCAGTGGATAGAGCGTCGGCCTGCGGACTGAAAGGTCCTGGGTTCAATTCCGGTCGGGGGCATGTACCTTGCTTGTGGGCACAACTCCAGTGGGGGGCGTGCAGGAGGCGGCTGATCGATGTTTGTCTCTCATCGATGTTTCTGACTTTCTATCCCACTCACTTCTTCTCTGTAAAAAATCAATAAAATATATTAAAAAAAAAGTTTGAGGAGAGAAGGTCTTAGTGTTGGAATAGTAGCTGTGAGGAGCTTGAAAATGATTTGAGACTGGGATTTTGTATCAAAGCACAAGAATGACGTTGGCAAGCATGTAGTTTAGATACTTTGGTTGCAAGCAGCAGAAAATTTATCCTGAATCTACTTTAAGCAAAATAAAATATAATAAAATAAATAAAGTGTTAAAAACAAATAATAGGACAATGAAGTAGTTTACAGAACCTGAAGGACACCTGAAAATTGGGAACAGAAAGGTAGAGACTGGGCAGCTCCAGGCTCCTAGATGGAGGGAATTGATGCAGCAGTTCTATCAAGCGCCCCCTGGAGGATGAATTGACCACAGCCAGTTTCAGCTTGAGATCCAAACTCCATGAATAGATAGATGTCCAATTGCCCAGCCTGAGTAAAATGTCCATGTAGAGCAGCTAGGCTGCTGGTCTCACTGAACCATAGCTAGTGGAGAAAGGGTATATATCCTGTAGGAGAAGGGAAGTGGATGTTGTATAGCAGAAGTCCACCATGTCTGAGACCTTGGAGTAGAAGTTCATCCATGAGTCTGAGAGATGATACACAGATGTTTCACTTGATTGAGACCTTTGTGTCCAGTGGTTTAGGAAGGCAGTTTGGGATTATGCCCTTGAGGTAACAGGAAGTCATTATAGGATTTTGGTGGATGGAGGTTGAGGGTCATTTCCTGTATTTATAGCAAGGTATACTTCTTTAATAAGCAGTACTCTTTTGTTAGATAATTTTATCATTTTTCCTAGCTATCTGATACAAGTATTTCATCCATTATATTAGTTATTGGTTACTTACCTATTCATTGTTTCTCATGGATTCCTTTTTAATGATGTTTGTTTTTACTCTGGAAAATACAATTGACAGATTTGTATTTTGTCAGCACAGTATTTACTGTTATATTTTACAGATTTATTTTGAAATAACTGGTATGTTCTTTTCACGGGGATAAAAATCTCATTCCAGCTTTGACACTCCAGTTCTGTCTCATAACAAAAGTACTCCTTAAGTTTTTAGAGTGGTAGCCAAAACTATTTTGAAGTATTCATTGTTTCATATTGGTATTCAACATAACTTTCTCCACACCCAAACCTGTGGCTAGGAGCTTGCATTGTGCAGGTGTTATCTGGTTTGCTTTTCTTGTTTGGAATGCCCAGGCCTCTGAAATAGAGCTGACAGAGCTACTCTGAGGAGAGTGGGCTGTTGGACATAATTTCGACACTAGCACTTCATTGCAAGGAGAGGTTTTGTACATGTGAATGCAATTTGAGGTGGTCTCACGGAGAGAGTGGGCATAGTAAGCAGAAAACATCCCACGGTCAGAATTCACACACACTCCTCAGAGACAGTCGCACTTGATCGTGATTTCCCATGATGCATGGGATTGGCATGGTAAAGGGCCATGTCTAGAAACTGAGGAAATGGGTCATTTTGTCATAGTTGGAAGTTGCCCTCTATATTTTAAAATCATAATGTAACCACTTCTATTGAAACATTGACCTGCATCAGCACAACATGCTAGGAAGGAGCAGACTTGGGCTTCAGCCTGTGTTACAGACAGGAGGGGCCTGTGAGTGGTCATTGGGGGATGACCACATGGATATAATGACACAGCACCCTGGGAAGTGACCCGAGGAGCCTGATGTAATCCATCCTACTTCAGAGGGGCTGCACTGGAGATAATCTGTAGCTGCAATTCAGAAGTTGTTCTTTTTAGAAACATCGAGGTTTGCCGTGGACAGTAGCAGGGGAACGTGTAAAACAGCAGGAGGAGAGGTTGGTGTTTGCTGCTTGGAGGACACGTTCTGTGTTTACTGCCTCCGAGTGTGGCAGACACAGGCGAGCAGAACAGTCAATGCTTGGTCTCTTTTGTTAGGTTAATGTATTTCCTTCAGGGCGTGTTTGTTTATATGTGTAGCATCTGGCTTATTTATTGTGTTAACTTTGATTCTTTCCCTCTTCTTTTACATTGTGCTCATGTGAAGTTTGTATGTCTAGTGAATAAGAGTCTCCCATAGTGGGACACAGTAGATAAAGTACAACAGAGGGGGTGACAAGGGGAGGATAACATGTGCCAATATAGGTACAACCCAAGCTCCAGGCACCCCGGCATTGGAGAAAGCATGAATGCAGGGCAAATAACACATGTCAAGGCCTTGAGGTGGGGCACATCTGAAAGTAATAGGGGTGGAGAAGGAATAGCTGGGGGCAGTCTCGAAGGACAGTGAAATGAAGTTACCAGTAAGGATGAGAGGTGGTGCTGAGTGAGCATTCAGGGCTGGGCCACACGAAACACCAGGTCTCCTGAGGACTTCAAACTAAAAAATGTAAGCCTGCTTAGACTGGTTTGGCTCAGTGGATAGAGCGTCGGCTTTCGGACTGAAAGGTCCCAGGTTCCATTCCGGTTGAGGGCATGTACCTTGCTTGTAGGCACATCTCCACTGTGTGGCGTACAGGAGGCGGCTGATCGATGTCTCTCTCTCATCTATGTTTATGACTTTCTATCTCTCTCCCTTCCTCTCTGTAAAAAATCAATAAAATATATTTTTTAAAAAATAAATAAGAAATGTAAGCCTTTTGGTTGGCCATTTCCAGAGAGCAGAGTAGTCTGGATTTTAAAATAGTATTTGCTGTCTGTATGTTTTTCTTTTTTTCTTTTTTTTAAATATATTTATATATATATATATATATTTATTAATTTTTTATACATATCTCCCCATTGCCCCCCTTCCCTCCCAGGCATGCCCCAAACCCCCAGTGTCTGTTCATTGGTTTTGCTTATATGCATGCATACAAGTCCTTTGATTGATCTCTTATCTACCTCACCTAACTTTAATCTTCCTGCTGTAATTTCACAGTCTGTTAGAAGCTTTACTGTCTCTGTATCTATCCTTTTGTTCATCCGTTTATAATGTTCTTTATTATCCCCCAATGAGTGCGATCATGTGATGCTTCTCCTTCATTGACTGGCTTATTTCACTAAGCATAAGGCTCTCCAGTTCCAACCAGGTTGCTGAAAATGGTAATAATTCCTTCTTTTTAATGGCAGCATAGAATTCCATTGTGTAGATGTACCACAGTTTTCTGATCCATTCATCTGCTGACGGGCACCTGGGCTGTTTCCAAATTGTGGCTATCGTAAATTGTGCTGCTATGAACATAGGGGTACATAAATCCTTTCTGATTGGTGTTTGTGATTTCTTAGGATAAATTCCTAAGAGTGGGATTATAGGGTCAAATGGGAGATCCATTTTTAGTTTTTTAAGAAAACTCCATACTGTTCTCCACAGTGGCTGCACCAATCTGCATTCCCACCAACAGTGCACAAGAGTTCCTTTTTCTCCAAATCCTCGCCAACACTTGTCGTTTGTTGATTTGTTGATGATTGCCATTCTGACTGGTGTAAGATGGTATCGCATTGTCGTTTTGATTTGCATCTCTCGGATGATTAGTGACTTTGAACATGTTTTCATGTGTCTTTTGGCCTTCCTTCTGTCTTCTTTCGAAAAGGTTCTATTTAGGTCGGTTGCCCATTTTTTTATTGGATCATTTATCTTCCTTTTATTAAGTTGTATAAGTTGGCTGTAGATTTTGGAGATTAAACCTTTATCAGTGATATCATTTCCAAATATGTTCTCCCATACAGTGATCTTTCTTGTTGTTTTGTTGATGGTTTCTTTTGCTGTTCAAAAGCTTTTTATTTTGATGTAGTCCCATCAGTTTATTTTTTCTTTAGCTTCCATTGCCTTTGGAGCAGTATCAGTGAAGAAGTTCTTTCGGCATATATCTGAGATTGTGCTGCCTGTGGATTCCTCTAGTATTTTTATGGTTTCCCTTCTAATGTTTAAGTCCTGTATCCATTTTGAGTTTATTTCTGTATTTGGTGTAAGTTGGTGGTTCAGTTTCAATTTTTTGTATGTATCTGTCCAATTTTCCCAACACCATTTATTGAAGAGGCTATCTTGGCTCCATTGAATGTTCATGCCTCCTTTGTCAAATATTAATTGAGCATAGTGGTTTGGGTGGATATCTGGGTTCTCTATTCTATTCCATTGGTCTATATGTCTGTTCAGTACTGTTTTGAGAACAGTTGATTTGTAGTATAGCTTGAAGTCTTGTATTGAGATCCCACCTACTTTATTCTTCCTTCTCAGAATTGCTGTAGCTATCTGTGGTCTTTTTTTGTTCCAGATGAATCTATGAAGAATTCTTTGTAGGTCTGTGAAATATGTCGTAGGTATTTTAATGGGTAGTGCGTTGAATCTGTAGATTGCTTTGGGTAGTATGGACATTTTAATGATGTTGATTCTCCCAATCCATGAGCATGGTATGCTCTTCCATCTGTTAACATCTTCCTCTATCTATTTTTTCAGTGTCTTGTAGTTTTCTGCATAAAGGTCTTTTACCTCTTTAGTTAGGTTTATTCCTAGGTATCTTAATTTTTTTGGTGCGATGGTAAATGGGATTGCTTTTTTAGTTTCTCTTTCTATAATTTCACTATTAGTGTATAGAAATGCCACAGACTTCTTAGCATTAATTTTGTATCCTGCTATATTACCAAATTCATTAATTAAGTCAATTACTTTTGGAATGGAGTCCTTTGGGTTTTTTATGTACAATATCATGTCTTCTGCAAATAAGGATAGCTTTACTTCTTCTTTTCCAATTTGGATGCCTTTTATTTCTTCTTCTTGTCTAATTGCAATGGCTAATACTTCCAGTACTATGTCGAACAGGAGAGGTGAGAGTGGGCATCCCTGTCTTGTTCCTGTTCTTAGGGGAAATGGTTTTAGTTTTTGCCCATTGAGTATGATGTTAGCTGTGGGTTTATCATATATGGCTTTTATGATGTTGAGGTATGATCCTTCTATTCCCACTTTGCTGAGAGTTTTTATCAAGGAGGGTGTTGGATTTTGTCAAATTGTTTTTCTGCATCAATTGATATGACTATGTGGTTTTTATCTCTCAATTTGTTTATGTGATGTATCACATTTATTGATTTGCGGATATTGTACCATCCCTGCATTCCTGGGATGAATCCTGCTTGGTCATGGTGTATGATTTTTCTGATGTACCGCTGGATCCGCTTTGCTAGGATTTTGTTGAGGATTTTGTCATCTATGTTCATGAGAGATATTGGCCTATAATTGTCTCTCATTGTGTTGTCTTTATCTGGTTTTGGTATTAGGGTGATGCTGGCTTCATAGAAGGTGTTTGGAAGTGTTCCTTCTTCTTGAATGTTTTTGAATAGTCTGAGGAGGATAGGTTTTAATTCTTCCTTGAATGTTTGGTAAAACTCTCCTGTATAGCCATCTGGACCCGGGCTTTTATTTGCTGGAAGCTTTTTGATGACTGCTTCAATTTCTTCCATAGTTATTGGACTATTGAGATGTTTGGTTTCCTCCTCATAGAATTTTGGGAGGTTATATTTTTCTAGGAAAATGTCCATTTCTTGCAGGTTGTCCAATTTGTTGGAATAGAGTTGTTCATAGTATTTTTTTAACAATCCTTTGTATTTCCACAGGGTCTGTTGTTATTTCTCCTCTTTCATTTCTGATTTTGTTTATTTGGGTCTTCTCTCTTTGCTTCTTGGTGAGCCTGGCTAGGGGTCCATCAATCTTGTTTATCCTTTCAAAGAACCAGCTCTTTGTTTTGTTGATCTTTTGAATTGTTTCTTTGGTCTCCAAGTTGTTTATCTCCGCCCTGATCTTCACTATTTCCTTCCTTCTGAGTACACTGGGCTTTTCTTGTTGCTCTCGTTCTAGCTCTTTGAGTTGTAGGTTTAGGTAATTTATTACCATTGTTTCCTGTTTTTTGCAGTAGGCTTGTAGGGCTATGAACTTCCCTCTCAAGACTGCTTTCACTGTGTCCCATAAATTTTGTATTGTTGTGTTGTCATTGTCATTTGTTGCCATGATGTTTTTTATTTCTTTCTTGATCTCTCTGTTTACCCAGTCGTTGTTTAAAAGCATGCTGTTTAGTCTCCATGTGTTTGATTTCTTTCTATTGTTTTTATTATAGTTGATTTCCAGTTTTATGCCACTGTGGTCTGAGAAAATGCTTGATATTATTTCTGTCTTCTTGAATTTGAAGAGACTTTTCTTATGACCCAACATATTATCTATCTTTGAAAATGACCCATGTGCACTGGAGAAGAATGTATATTCTGTGGCTTTGGAGTGAATGTTCTGAAGATGTCAATTAATTCCATTTGTTCTAGTGAGTCATTTAGGACTGATGTTTCTTTGCTGATTTTTTGTTTAAAGGATTTGTCCAATGGTGACAGTGGGATATTAAAGTTTCTTACTATGATTGTATTGCTGTCAATCTCTCCCTTAATATCCTCCAAGAGTTTTTTTTATGTATTTAGGTGCTCCTATATTGGGTGCATATATGTTTACCAGAGTTATTTCTTCTTGTTGGATTGTTCCCTTTAGTATTATGAAGTGTCCTTCTTTATCTCTTGTTATGTCCTTCAGTTTGAGATCTAATTTGTCAGATATAAGTATTGCAACCCCAGCTTTTTTTTCATTTCCATTTGCCTGAAATACCATGTTCCATCCCTTCACCCTCAATCTGTGTGCATCTCTTTTCCTAAGGTGGGTTTCTTGCCGACAGCAGATATATGGATCATGTTTTCTTATCCAATCGGTTACCCTATGTCTTTTCATTGGAGCATTTAATCCGTTTACATTTAAAGTTATTATTGATAAGTACTTATCTGTTGCCATTTTTAGTCCTTGCCCCCGAGTTCCTTCTTCGCTTCCTCTTTCTTTTTATTACAGCAGACCTTTTACCATTTCTTGCATTGCTGGTTTGGTGGTAATATATTGCCTTAGTCCTTTTTTGTCTGTGAAGCTTTTGATTTCACCTTCCATTTTGATTGAGAGTCTTGCAGGGTACAGTATTCTTGGATTCAGGCCCTTCCTTTGCATGACTTTGTATATTTCATTCCATTCCCTTCTGGCCTGACGAGTTTCTGTTGAGAAGTCAGTAGCTAGTCTTATGGGGGTTCCTTTGTAGGTAACTTTCTGTTTCTCTCTGACTGCTTTTAAGATTCTTACTTTGTCGTTGGTGTTTGCCAATTTAATTATAATGTGCCTCGGTGTCGGTTTGTTGGGGTTCATTTTGCTTGGGACTCTGTGAGCTTCTTGGATTTGTGTGCGTTTTTTCTTTTATATTGGGGAAATTTTCTGTCATTATCTCTTCAAACACATTCTCTAATCCTTGTTCAGTTTCCACTCTTTCTGGAACCCCAATTATGCGGATGTTGTTTTGTTTCATGTTATCCCAAAGTTCCCTTAGACTCTCCTCTTGCTTATTAACTTTTTTTTCTAGAAGCTGCTGTACTTGGGTATTTTTTCCTACCGTGTCTTCTAGCTCACTGCTGCGGTCCTCTTCTTCTTCTAGTCTACTTTTGATGCTTTCTATTGAGTTCTTTATAGCAGTGATGTCATTTTTCATTTCCTCTTGTTTATTCTGCACCTCCTCTAGGTTCTTCTGCATTTCCTCTTGGCTCTTACTCATATTGTCAAATTCGTCTTCCATTCTTTTCAACCACATTATGATAATTTCTCTGAACTCTTTCTCTGGTAGGCTTATTTCTGGTTCTATTTCGTTTACTTCCTTTTCTGGTGAAACCTGCCTTTCTGTCTTATGTGGGCTGTTTCTTTTTCTGCCCATGGTCTTCCTTCTCCGGGTGTCTGGTTATGTAGTTCTCTCTCCTACGTTGATTGAAAGGCAGAAACTAGAACACGACCAGGTACACAAGGCACTGAGTAGAAATGTATTCAAGATGTTAATCACAAATAAGGTGACCACCAATGAAGGACAAATTAGGGGTAAATAGAGAAAGAAGAAGAGGAAAATGAGGAAAAAAGGAAAGAAAGAAATGCCAAAATCAAATTGGGAGAGTGAGAAAGAAAAAGAAAAAAAAAAGATAAATAAATGAACAATAAAATAAAATAAAATAAGAAAATGAAAAGGAGAAGAAGGAGTAGTAAAGTGGAAGAGAAAAAAGTCAGAGAGAAAGGAAAGTGTATAAGAGAGAAAAGAGAAACAAAATATAGATGTCAGGAGACAACTCCAATAGAACAGCCACTAATCCCAATAAAGGCCAGCAACCAGTACCTAGAGATTAAGGCAAATTGCAAATAGCAACTGGTATCAAGGGAGGTGAGGGAAAAGAGAGGTAGAAAACAAAGCAAGCAAAAACCAAAATAAAACAAGTAGAATAAAGTAAAACAATCTCACAAAAAAAATTTCAAAAAATCAATATAATCACTTTTCAGGCAAATAGCAACAAAAGTACATAGAGAAAAAACAACTTTTTGGCTAGTGAAGACAAGAAGAGAGAGGTTTGTGTGAACTTGTAGTAAGGGATTTGAAATTAGATATACTAGTTTAAAACAAAAATGTAATAATTATAAAGGTAAAATCAATTGAGGTGGAAAGAAAAAAATATTCTTTTAATTAAAATATGTGAAAATGAAAAATAAAAAATTAAAAATTAAAAAAAAAAGAAAAAAGGAAAAAGGAAAAATAAAAAAAAGAAGAAAAATAGAATGGGCCTTCACTTCCACTATTATTCTGCTTGGCACTCCTGTTTCCCAGCAGGGAAGGCACTGCAGCTCCCTGTGTTCCCCTCTTGGTGTTTTAATTTCTTTATTCTTTTGTGGTTATGCGAGAGTCAATTTGTGTGTCATCCACTGGGTGGCAGTGTTTCGGAATTGATCTCTGAGATAAAGCACAGGACCTCTCTAGGCTGTGCTCAGATCCTGCTACTCTGTGGTTCTCAAAGCCACTTTGTGGGGGTTTTGCAGTCGGGACACTGTAGTAACTCCCAGGCTGTCCCGCTGCCCCAGAAAAAAACAACAACAACAAAAAAACGAGTCGTTTTCCAGAGCTCCTCTCTGTCAACAGCTCAGAGGGTCTGCCTTCGCCCTGACCACCTCTGCGGACCTCTCCAGAGGCAGCTTTCCCGCAGCCCGGCTCCCACAGTGTGCGCGTCTCTGTTGTGCGGGTGTAGGAGACCTCACCCTGGCCCAGGCGAAATCTGACCCTTCCGCGCGCCTTGTGGATCTCCGAATCCGCTGCCTGGGAAGCCGCGCTCTGGGTCCCCGGCTGTTCTGTGGGTGCCTCCGTCAGCCGCAGCTTTCAGACCTCGGCAGACATCCACCTCCCCCTTAAGTCAGGCGCAATCTGACCTGTTTGTGTGCTCTTTGGATCACTGGTTCCGCCGCGTGTCTGCGCCGATTGGAGATCAGAGTTCTGGGTTCCCAGGTCCCTGGCTGCTCGATGGGTGCCCAGCCGAAGGCTTCAGACCGCCGCAGACATCCACCTCCCACTGCAAGATGGCTCGGGCTCCGCATTCACGTTGGTGGCTCTGGCCGACAAAAACCCCGCGGCAGTGGGGCTGCCTGGCCAGGAGAGCCCCTTCCAGCAGTTCTCCGCCTTCTCCTCAGCTTTTTGCAGCTCCTCTGGATCTCTGTGAGCCCCTCTCTTTCCCTCTAGTTATAGAACTTCCACTCAGCCAGCTTTCCTGTGGTTCTGGATGATGTCCGTTCTGTCTTTTTAGTTGTAATTTTGAAATTGTTGTGCGAGGCAGCAGGGTAGGTGTTTACCTATGCCGCCATCTTGGATTCTCCTCTGTCTGTATGTTTTTCAATCCTCACCTGAGCACACGCTTAGAGAGAGGAGGGGAAAGAGAGAATCCTTGATGGGGAGAGAGACGTATCTATTGTTTACCAACTGGGGATCAAACCCGTAACCCAACCCAGGAGTGTGCCCTGACCCGGAACTGAACTGACAACCTTTTGGTATGCATAGCAGTAGTCAACCAGCTGAGACATTCTGTCTGGCTGGGTTTTTTTTGCTTTTAATATCTCATCTTTACTTTAACTTTTGCTTATCTTTCATTAGCCAAAGCTTGACTGTCTGAGTAGCTACATGGTCTAGGAAGGTAGTGGAACCTTCAAAGGATTTGGCACCTGAGACCTGAGTCCTGAGTGGAGTCTTATTCATGTCATAACAATCTGTAGGACTTTTGACAAGAATTTTACCTCTAGTTCAATCTGTAAACAGATAGTGATAGCCATCCACCCACTCTGGTTATCTGAAGGAACAACAGGACTTATATGGGTATACACACACACACACACACACACACACACACACACACTTAGTGGCCAGATTATTATGTGTTCAGAAATCATAATAATTAGGCCACTCAGTGTATATAATGTTTATTATTTATAATATTACTTATTATGTTATATTGGAAACCAAAGGGAGCTAAATAATAGTATTCTTAGCAATTTGAAAAATCAGATTAAGGGCTGTCCTTAGAATTAATGTTATTTACAATTGAGTGGCTTTTTTCCTTTTTTTAATCCCTGACCTTCACCAAGTGGAGATTGTTCCAGTGGTTTTGTTTTGTAAGCAAGCAGCAGGGCTCAGCCCACTGACTTTGAGGGTTGGTGCTAGGGTAGGGCATCTCATTTTTCTCTCCATGGTTCAAACATGGAAATACATGATCAAGCTCTCCTTTTCCAAACTTACAAGAAAGACCAGGGCCTTTGCTTAGATCACTTTTAAACTTCTCTTTGGTTTTGGTCTTTCCCTAGAGAGCTCAGTGAAAGCATTGACTTCTATGAAGCCTGAGGAGGCAGGATGGCCTGAGCCTGGGGAAGGTTCCCTCTGCTCACCTTGTCTCTCCCTCGCTGTGCAGAGCCCCACGCCCCTACCAGCTGGTCTTGCTGTCCTTTGGACAGGCTGACCCCTTCCTTGCTCCCATGTCTAATCTAATGCCTCTTTAAGCCCACCCGTGGCATTTCTTTCATGAGCCCTCTGACCCACTTTGACCATTCCCATCCTGAACTCTTTTTAGGCTCTGTGTCTCCCCTTCCTACTCAGTCCTACATCACATAGTATTTTCTCCACATTGTTAGAGCTATCATTTTAAACATGTCTTCATGTTAAGAGTGTATTTTCAGGGAGAATAATGACACACCTGTGCACTGTCAGGTAATGTCAGACACATGCTCCAGTACAGTGACCTTAACAAAACCAAGTGAACACAAATAAGAGTATGTCTTTAGCAGGGAAATACTTTAATTGTGCAGAAACCATTCCAGAAATCTGTCACTTCAGCATTCTAAGAATGCTCAGAGCTCTCCCTGTTACCCAGAGGCAGCAGGAGTTGGTAGGCTACCTCTAGAGCTTTTCCCTGAACCCTCTGGGATGTGCTACTCTGAGCATGCTCTGTAGATCCTTGCAAACTGTTCTTGTTACCCATGTACAGTGCTGTCAACACAAAAGAACTTGATCATGTATTTCCATGCTTGAACCGCAGTGAGAAAAATGAGATGCCCTGCTCTCTTTAGCACTAACCCACAGAAAAATTAAGTGTAAGCATTTAGAAATTTAATAATAATTTTACAGAGAAATTGTTGACTTTAATAATAAAAATAATTAGGAGCTTGTGTTCTTCTCCTCCTAATTAGTTTTTGTTGTATTTTTATACTTTTTAGAAACAAACAACTGGTCCTTCCCACAGATAGTTTGAGAAGCAGTGTTGTGAAACAGTGGTTTTCAGCCCTGGCTGCCCCTGGGGCTCACTTGGGGGAGCTTGTAAGGAGCTTCCCAGGCCAGGGCCACACACATGCCATAAATCAGAATCCTGGGGATGTATAACCCAAGCATCAGTTGTTGTTTTTTTCTTTTAGAATCTTTTTTAAAGCTCCCCTCCTACAGTACTGTGGGGTCAAGGTTGAGGTTCTCTGTATAGTGTGCCTGCCATACTGCTTGGGTGTTGTGAATTCTTATTGCTTTCTAGAACAGATGGAAAGTTTTTAGCTCTGTCTCAGAATGCTGTCAGAGAGGAGCTGGTCAGCTCTGGAGATGGTTAGCACCTTCCCTTGCCTGTTCTCCCATATTATATGCCACGTGCTTCTTATCCACAGAAGCCAGCTCATGGCTCACCCCTCCTGGGGCTCCCAGTGTTTGAGGAGAGGGAGATGGGCTGTAAACTCGCTGTGCACCAAGTGGGCGGGGCCTATGTGAGGCAGGTGGGTTAAGATCTGGAGAATGGGAAAGAGGTGGAGATGAGAATATGAAATAAAGGACATTCTGGACTGAGGGATGGTTGGAACACATCCGAGACATGTGTGGAGCTTAGAATGTTGTCCCAGGTGGTGAGCCCAGGAGAGTGGTGGGAACTATTGGGAAGGGCAGCAGAGGACAGACTCCAGGGCTTTATAGGCCACAGTAAGGGGTTGGGGATTTTTCCAAAGGGCAGTGGCCAGCCCTTGGAGCAGTGGTTCTCAACCTGTGGATTGCGACCCCTTCGGGGTCGAACTACACTTTCACAGGGGTTGCCTAAGACCATCGGAAAACACAGGTATTTACATTATAATTCATAACAATAGCAAAATTACAGTTATGAAGTATGGTTGGGGGTCACCACAACATGAGGAACTGTATTAAAGGGTCGCGGCATTAGAAAGGTTGAGAACCACTTCCTTGGAGGATGTTGAGCAAGCAGTAAGCGTGACATCTCAGAGGCTGATAACCCTTTGCAGGCATGGGAGGTGAGAAGGGCCTTGACATTGGATGGTCTTGCTGCCCCTTCTAATCCTGAGAACAATTTCCAGCCAAGCAGCTGAATGGGAGGTAAGGCAGTAACCAGTGTAGGCCAGGCCAGTCTCCCCAGCTCCCTGCGCTGCGTATCTTGTGGAGCTAACAGCCGTCAGTGTGCAGTGTTCTGCACTGTCAGGGATTAGTTGGAAAGGCGAGAGCGGAACCCAACAGGTATTGCATAATCTAGATGCCTTCCCAAAGACGGTGCTCCTTTCTAATTTGCTAGATACATGTGGTTTCACGGAATTTCAAATGATTTTCTGTGCTTGATTTTAAGCAAATTTAAAACTAGGCCATTTGTAAAAGGCACTTAGGAACTTTGATTAAGGCAAACCTACTGGCAAGAGATAAAAACAAAAACCTTTCAGAAGTACCTGATCTCCAGGGAAGGCACGTGTGTGTGTGTGTGTGTGTGTGTGTGTGTGTACACAATGTCCTGGGTTGTATTACAATTGATAATAACCTTTCATGACTACTTCTGGTGGTAGGAATTTAATTCTTACTCTGCCCTATGAGGTAGACACTGCTATTCTTACTCTGCCCTATGAGGTAAACTCTGCCCTATTTTGTAGATGAGAAAACTGCACTCTAGAGAGAAGTGGCTTGCCCAAGGTCACACTCAACTAGGAAATGCATCATCAGGGAAGAAATGCAGGTTCCGCAGTCTGAACTCTCCATCCACTGCCCCTGCGCTTTAAACTTCAAGCAAAGAGCCCATGGCTGAACGTTGACAGACTCCATAGGCCTTTTTACCCGATTGGTCCTGTGGCCTTGTTGGACCCTTTAGTGGTCTAGAATACCCCATGGCTCCCTTCCTTTAATTTTTAATTTCCGATTCTCTTACAACTCCTTAGCAATTTTAGTTTTCACTCATGTTCCTTCCCTTAGCTTGTGTTAGAAGGTGCACACTGCTGGCCTGGTCTGTTCCTAACTTAGTGAAGAGGGTGGGTCTCCTAGGTGGGGAGCATGCTCAGCTGGTTCCTCTCAGGGGCCAGCAGCACCAGGCAGCCCCGCCCCTTCACAGGGCTGCTGGAGGAACCTGGCAGCCTCTCCCAAATTGCAATGGGGGCAGGAGCCACAGGCAGGTACAGGTAAGAGATCCCTCTTGCTCCCTGTTTCTTTACAGTGAAATCCAGCCTTTCTCCTACAATCCCTCAGGGCCTGGTGGTTCTTGCAGGAATGAGACCCCACGGGGGCAGCTCTTGGTGCCTAATGTCAGGGTCCGGACTGCTGTCTGCCTTCAGCACTTGGCATTTCACTGTGAAGGAACCATCTTGGCTCTTCCTGTTATTATTCCTTTGAAGCTGGGCTTTCATTTAGAGGGTAGCAGTGTGTGGCTCCTTCCTTGTTGGCACCGGAGGTAGAACTCAGAGGGGAGAGCTCTCCTTCTGCTCTGCACTGCACCACCCTCCCTTCTTTGTGTGTGTGTGATGCTAACATCCAACCTGTGCGGTTGTTCAGTAACAGAAGCAGGTGGAGATGTTCACTCTCTACTCTTACTGCATTAGAAGTCGCCATTCATTCGTATGAGATTGATTGTTGTATTCCTTTGTGGTTAGTGTTCTGGTGAAAAGAAGACGTGGATTGTCCTTTTGGGGAGAGTTGTCTTGAGTTCTTTGTGTGTGGAGAGGGTGGTGTTTTAATAAGATGACTTTTTAAACCCAGTGGGTGTCTCCTGAAGCAAGCCACACTAGGAGAGTGATCATGGTTGGAGCTCCGTTGGAGCAGTGTTGTGGGCGTTTTCAGGCATTTGGATGTATGAATGCAGATTCAGGGAGGTCGCAGAGGCAATGAGAACAGTCGAATTAGTCTCTACTAAGTGTGCCAGTTTCCCAGAAACTGAGGATTGGACCAGAGCCCTGGTGTAGCGTGAGCAGCAGTTACTTGTGTACATAGATAAACGATTTTCCCCATTCTGAAGCTTAGTAGAAATATTTTTCTAAAAGAAGAAAACCTCCCAATTGCAGTTATTTATTTTCCCTAGTGGTAGTAAGCAGGGAGAGAGAGAGAGAGAGGGAGAGAGAGAGAGAGGGAGGGAGGGAGGGAGGGTATGTTTTTCATTGAAATCACAGAACTTCATCTCAGCCAACTTTCAATTGCTTCCCTGTGCAGCCTTTGCCAGAGTTTCAAACAAGACTGTGCAAGAAAGGAAAAGAATATGGTATTCACAGATATGAAAGCACTGAAAACAACTGGTGCTCTGGCCAATTAGTCAGCAGCTCTCTCACCATCCCACTGGGAGAAGCAAGACTGTCCCTCAGCACTTCATCTGATCTCCACATCTCCCTCTGGTCCTGCATGCTGGGGTTCCTCATCTGGTCAGGAGCCACCCTGCGCTATTTGTTCTTTCTCTTCCTGTGGCCTCATCCTTTTTCTTTCTTTCTTTTTTATTCTCTAGTCTGTTGATTATTTTCATTAGAATCTTTTGTGTAGGACCCTGAGTTGCAAGTTGTGTGATGCTCTTCAACCCAAATAGAAAGAGGGTGCCTATAAAGGTAACTGAGGAATACCCCAGCTAATAGCTGTAGTCAAGCCTTAGGAACAGCCTAGGGCCTGGGACGTTAGCCGTATCAGGTTTTTCTGTAGGTATCTGTCTTTCCTCCCTGAATTAGCCCTTGCTTCATTTTTCTTTTCTTCTCATAAAATAGACTAATCTACCTACCATAACAGAGAATGGCTGACCACAGCTCTGAGCATACATTCCTCTCATGGTCTCAGCTAGATTGAAGCTGGAATCTCTAGTCTTCGTTGTAAATTCCAAGGGAGTGACTCTGATTGGTCCATAAGGGCCCGGATCAATAAACTGGCCAATACAGTGGAGCTCCATGAAAAAATGGTGGTGAAGGTGTGTGTGTTGGAACCAGGAAATAGGAGTGCAACAATAGCTGGAAAAGTGGGGGATCATGCTGTTTGCCCAGCAGCATGTGGTGCTTCACATTTGGGTTTTATACTTGTTTGTTGGACCTCTTAAGTTCTTTCCCGTCCCAATTTCAACTTCAGTAGAACCTAGCCAAATACTAGCAAATGTTTATGTGCCTAGTATTGCACAGTCAGATATGGCAAATTAATTGTGTCCAGTATACTATTACTAAGTGAGCATTTATTGAGTGCCCACTGTATGCTAAGCCCTTTGTCACATCTAATACTAGACAACCAATACATGCTGCAATTTATTCTCAGCCGCCCTTTTATAACCTCTTCCAGTTATAACCAGTTATAACCCTGTGTTTCCTATCTGCCTCTTACCTGTCATGTTCACTGTAGTGAGGAGGAATCAGGATGCAGGTAGGCTATTGATATTTGATTTATACTTTTCATGTCCTGGGTGGTGGTTATGATTTTTAAATAGTTAATGAATTCAAAGAGGCCTGAATAGATATGTAAGGAACTGCATGTGTCCCTGCAGTGACATCCAAGGTCTGATGACTGAATACATATTGCCCATCACTTGCCCCAAAGACACGCAAAGAAGTGTGTTTTCTTAATATTTTGGCCCAGGTCATTATAATCATGGTACACATAATAATGGGAAAGCTGCTCTGAAACTCGTTTGGAACTTTATTTAATTTTTCTCTTTGATTTAAGCATACAAGTGATTAACGGCAAGCTATGTGAAAAACCTGCTTTTCCCTTTTTTCTTTGAAAGCAAGATGCGGATTTCTCTGGACTCAAGACCAGTTCAGGACTCTCACTTGGGATTTGACCATGGCATACGGTATCTGGAAAAGTCATGCATCAGAGAGAGTTTGTTTTCATTTGCATTTCTTAATCCAGTCTTAACTTTAATCCGCTTTTGCAAGTTTAATTAAAAATGTAAACAAGTTGGCTGAAGTACTATAAGTTGTATTAAAAACCTCTGTGGGTCATTGGTGTGTAAAAGGAAAATTAACATTGATGCCAAGGTCTTTGCTGTAAATTAATTTTCCTTCCTAAAAAATAAAGATGGCTTGTAAAGGCTTCTTCTCTTCCCAACCCTCTTCCTTTTATTACTCTGGTACTATGGTCTGTGAGGGGCCTTAACCAGTCACGTCAGGTGTGGTGTTGGGTGACATTCCCATGACTCATCAGCATCTTTGGAAGGATGTCATTTTTCCTGACGTTGACATTCCTCCTTGGCCTTCCTGGGATCTGGTTTCTTCAGATGAAGCATCAGTAAGGAACATGTTTTTAGTAAGAATTATTGAGAGAAATGGACCTAATAATTGGGCACTCCCTGCCTCTGAGGGCTGCTTGCCCGAAGCTGAGTCTTCTCAGTGGGAATGCATTTTCTGTGTCTGAAGGATGCCTGTTGACAATATGTGGCTTTGCCATTGGCTGCTGCTGTATTTATTTGTTGGTCCAGGTCTGTATATTTTGAGGGACTATGTAATAAGTGTTTCCAAATAGCAATAGGAACTGTTGCTGAAATGACTCCTACAAAGGAAGAAGGCATCCACGCACTCCTGTTTTCTGTACTCACCAACAGTTGAATTTCAGATTATCTTTCTTATTTTTTGTTGTATATGTATATAAATACAAACATGTATATTTAATTTTTACAAGTAAATGCCTAAATTATATAATACCAAACTAAACTCTTCTGTATTACGGCTTTTCCTTAGGTGTGGTAAAATAAGATGTCATCACCTTTTCTCCCCATATCCTTTTTTTTAAATGAAGTTTTCAAAGGACTATTATTTGAGATGAGTAAGATATGATTTTGTATGGCATAGTCAATCCATCCATTTGGATTTCTGTGTGAAAACACGTGGCAAAAATAGATATGTTTAAGGAATCCTTTTGAACAGGGATTATAGAAAGAATCATTGAACTGACTGCATGTCAAACTCCTTGGCTCCTGGTCAGTCTTATCCCAGCATTCATCCCAAGAGTTTTACACAGAGAAAGAGCTATTGATGACTTTATATGGAGTTACATATTTGGATTTGGGGCTTTTCCAAAAACAGTAAGCCTTGACAAGTGCTCCCTGTGATAGCATGTTGGTGAAATGATTAAATGCTTTATATAAATTTTCTAATGCAAAAGAGTAGTAAGTACATTTTTAATACATAGATATTAGAAAGAACAGATAAAATCACAGATAAATTCCACCAATGAAATGTAACCAGTGTTACCCTTTCGGGGTATGCTATTCTAGGTGTATTATGTACATGTGTATGAAATTACAGTTTATATCAAAGTGTGTACATGCTGCTCCTTGAATTTCCATTTTCTAATAAATCATGAACATGTGCCTTATCAAAAAGAAACGCATTGAAATTTTTAAGGGTTACTAGTGTGCCACTGTATGCACATATTCAATTAACTATTTTCTTTTTTTTTCTTTTCATCTTTTTTTTCTTTTTATTAATTTTTTATAGATATCTCCCCATTGCCCCCCCTCCCTCCCAGGCATACACCGACCCCCCAGAGTCTATGTTCATTGGTTATGCTTATATGCATGCATACAAGTCCTTTGATTGATCTTTTATCTACCTCACCTAACTTTAATCTTCCTGCTGTAATTTCACAGTCTGTTTGAAGCTTTACTGTCTCTGTATTTATCCTTTGGTTCATCAGTTTATAATGTTCTTTATTATCCACAAATGAGTGAGATCATGTGATGCTTCTCCTTCATTGACTGGCTTATTTCACTAAGCATAAGGCTCTCCAGTTCCAACCAGGTTGCTGCAAATGGTAAGAATTCCTTCTTTTTAATGGCAGCATAGAATTCCATTGTGTAGATGTACCACAGTTTTCTGATCCACTCATCTGCTGACAGGCACCTAGGCTGTTTCCAAATTGTAGCTATTGTAAATTGTGCTGCTATGAACATAGGGGTACAAACACCTTTCTGATTGGTGGTTGTAATTTCTTAGGATAAATTCCTAAGAGTGGGATTACAGGGTCAAATGGGAGATCCATTTTTAGTTTTTTTGAGGAAACTCCATACTGTTCTCCACAGTGGCTGCACCAGTCTGCATTCCCACCAACAGTGCACAAGAGTTCCTTTTTCTCCACATCCTTGCCAACACTTGTCGTTTGTTGATTTGTTGTTGATTGCCATTCTGACTGGTGTAACATGGTATCGCATT
Source organism: Lasiurus cinereus (assembly GCA_011751065.1). Taxonomy (NCBI): domain Eukaryota; kingdom Metazoa; phylum Chordata; class Mammalia; order Chiroptera; family Vespertilionidae; genus Lasiurus; species Lasiurus cinereus. The sequence continues at coordinate 6,643,421 of JAAGEH010000020.1, forward strand.
GTCGTTTTGATTTGCATCTCTTGGATGATTAATGACTTTGAACATGTTTTCATGTGTCTCTTGGCCTTCCTTCTGTCGTCTTTCGAAAAGGTTCTATTTAGGTCTGTTGCCCATTTTTTTACTGGATCGTTTATCTTTTATTAAGTTGTATAAGTTGGCTGTAGATTTTGGAGATTAAACCTTTATCAGTGATAACATTTGCAAATATGTTCTCCCATACAGTGGGCTTTCTTGTTGTTTTGTTGATGGTTTCTTTTGCTGTGCAAAAGCTTTTTATTTTGATGTAGTCCCATTTGTTTATTTTTTCTTTAACTTCCATTGCCTTTGGAGCAGTATCAGTGAAGAAGTTCTTTCGGCATATATCTGAGATTGTGCTGCCTGTGGATTCCTCTAGTATTTTTATGGTTTCCCTTCTAATGTTTAAGTCCTGTATCCATTTTGAGTTTATTTTTGTATTTGGTGTAAGTTGGTGGTCCAGTTTCAATTTTTTGCATGTATCTGTCCGATTTTCCCAACACCATTTATTGAAGAGGCTATCTTGGCTCCATTGAATGTTCATGCCTCCTTTGTCAAATATTAGTTGACAGAGTGGTTTGGGTGGATATCTGGGTTCTCTATTCTATTCCATTGGTTTATATGTCTGTTCTTGTGCCAGTACCAGGCTATTTTGAGAACAGTTGCTTTGTAGTATAGCTTGAAATCTGGTATTGAGATCCCACCTACTTTATTCTTCTTTCTCAGAATTGCTGTGGCTATTCATGGTCTTTTTTTGTTCCAGATGAATCTATGAAGAATTCTTTGTAGGTCTGTGAAATATGTCGTAGGTATTTTAATGGGTAGTGCGTTGAATCTGTAGATTGCTTTGGGTAGTAAGGACATTTTAATGATGTTGATTCTCCCAATCCATGAGCATTGTATGCTCTTCCATCTGTTAACAACTTCCTCTATCTCTTTTTTCAGTGTCCTGTAGTTTTCTGCATATAGGTCTTTTCCCTCTTTAGTTAGGTTTATTCCTAGGTATCTTAATTTTTTTGGTGTGATGGTAAATGGGATTGCTTTTTTAGTTTCTCTTTCTGTAATTTCACTATTAGTGTATAGAAATGCCACAGACTTCTTAGCATTAATTTTGTATCCTGCTACATTGCCAAATTCATTAATTAAGTCAATTAGTTTCGGAATGGAGTCCTTTGGGTTTTTTATGTACAATATCATGTCATCTGCAAATACGGAATGCTTTACTTCTTCTTTTCCAATTTGGATGCCTTTTAGTTTTTCTTCTTGTCTAATTGCAATGGCTAATACTTCCAGTACTATGTTGAACAGGAGAGGTGAGAGTGGGCATCCCTGTCTTGTTCCTGTTCTTAGGGGAAATGGTTTTAGTTTTTGCCCATTGAGTATGATGTTAACTGAGGGTTTATCATATATGGCTTTTATGATGTTGAGGTATGATCCTTCTATTCCCACTTTGCTGAGAGTTTTTATCAAGAAAGGGTGTGGATTTTGTCAAATGCTTTTTCTACATCAATTGATATGACTATGTGATTTTTATCTCTCAATTTGTTTATGTGATGTATCACATTTATTGATTTGCGGATATTGCACCATCCCTGCATTCCTGGGATGAATCCTGCTTGGTCATGGTGTATGATCTTTCTGATATACTGCTGGATCCGATTGGTAGAATTTTGTTGAGGATTTTGTCATCTATGTTCATGAGAGATATTGGCCTATAATTGTCTCTCATTGTGTTGTCTTTTTCTGGTTTTGGTATTAGGGTGATGCTGGCTTCATAGAAGGTGTTTGGAAGTGTTCCTTCTTCTTGAATGTTTTTGAATAGTCTGAGGAGGTTATTTTTTAATTCTTTCTTGAATGTTTGGCAAAACTCTCCTGTGTAGCCATCTGGTCCCAGGCTTTTATTTGCTGGAAGCTTTTTGATGACTGCTTTAATTTCTTCCATAGTTATTGGACTATTGAGATGTTTGGTTTCCTCCTCATTGAGTTTTGGAAGGTTATATTTTTCTAGAAAAATGTCCATTTCTTTCAGGTTGTCCAATTTGTTTGAATAGAGTTGTTCAGAGTATTTTTTTAACAATCCTTTGTATTTCCACAGGGTCTGTTGTTATTTCTCCTCTTTCATTTCTGATTTTGTTTATTTGGGTCTTCTCTCTTTGCTTCTTGGTGAGTCTGGCTAGAGGTCCATCAATCTTGTTTTTATCCTTTCAAAGAACCAGCTCTTAGTTTTGTTGATCTTTTGAATTGTTTCTTTGGTCTCCAAGTTGTTTATCTCCGCTCTGATCTTCACTATTTCCTTCCTTCTGAGTACACTGGGCTTTTCTTATTGCTCTCGTTCTAGCTCTTTGAGTTGTAGATTTAGGTAATGTATTACCATTGTTTCCTGTTTTTTTGCAGTAGGCTTGTAGGGCTATGAAGTTCCCTCTCAAGACTGCTTTCACTGTGTCCCATAAATTTTGTATTGTTGTGTTGTCATTGTCATTTGTTGCCATGATGTTTTTTATTTCTTCCTTGATCTCTCTGTTTACCCAGTCGTTTAATAGCATGCTGTTTAGTCTCCATGTGTTTGATTTCTTTCTATTGTTTTTATTATAGTTGATTTCCAGTTTTATGCCACTGTGGTCTGAGAAAATGCTTGATATGATTTCTATCTTCTTGAATTTGAAGAGACTTTTCTTATGACCCAACATATTATCTATTTTTGAAAATGACCCATGTGCACTGGAGAAGAATGTATGTTCTGTGGCTTTGGTGTGAAATGTTCTGAAGATGTCACTTAATTCCATCTGGTCTAGTGAGTCATTTAGGATTGATGTTTCTTTCCTGATGTTTTGTTTAGAGGATTTCTCCAATGGTGACAGTGGGGTATCAAAGTGTCCTACTATGATTTTATTGCTGTCAATCTCTCCCTTAATCTCCTCCAAGAGTTTTTTTTTTATGTATTTAGGTGCTCCTATATTGGGTGCATATATGTTTACGAGAGTTATTTCTTCTTGTTGGATTGTTCCCTTTAGTATTATGAAGTGTCCTTCTTTATCTCTTGTTATGTCCTTCAGTTTGAGATCTAATTTGTCAGATATAAGTATTGCAACCCCAGCTTTTTTTTCATTTCCATTTGCCTGAAATACCATGTTCCATCCCTTCACCCTCAATCTGTGTGCATCTCTTTTCCTGAGGTGGGTTTCTTGCAGACAGCAGATATATGGATCATGTTCTCTTATCCAATCGGTTACCCTATGTCTTTTGATTGGAGCATTTAATGCATTTATATTTGAAGTTATTATTGATAAGTACTTATCTGTTGACATTTTTAGTCCTTACCCCTGAGTTCCTTCTTTGCTTCCCCTTTCTTTTTATTACAGCAGACCCTTTATCATTTCTTGCATTGTTGGTTTGGTGGTAATATATTGCCTTAGTCCTTTTTTGTCTGTGAAGCTTTTGATTTCACCTTCCATTTTGATTGAGAGTCTTGTGGGTACAGTATTCTTGGATTCATACCCTTCCTTTGCATAATTTTGTATATTTCATTCCATTCCCTTCTGGCCTGATGAGTTTCTGTTGAGAAGTCAGTAGCTAGTCTTATGGTGGTTCCTTTGTAGGTAACTTTCTGTTTCTCTCTGGCCACTTTTAAGATTCTTATTTTGTCATTGGTGTTTGCCAATTTAATTATAATGTGCCTTGGTGTCAGTTTGTTGGGGTTCATTTTGCTTGGGACTCTGTGAGCTACTTGGATTTGTGTGGGTTTTTTCTTTCCTATATTGGGGAAATTTTCTGTCATTATTTCTTCAAACAGGTTCTCTAATCCTTGCTCAGTTTCCACTCTTTCTGGAACCCCAATTGTGTGGATGTTGTTTTGTTTCATGTTATCCCAAAGTTTCCTTAGGCTCTCCTCTTGCTTTTTAACTTTTTTTTTTAAAAGCTGCTGTACTTGGGTATTTTTTCCTACCGTGTCTTCTAGCTCACTGATGCTGTCCTCTGCTTCTTCTAGTCTACTTTTGATGCTTTCTATTGAGTTCTTTATAGCAGTGATGTCATTATTCATTTCCTCTTGTTTATTCTGCACCTCCTCTAGTTTCTTCTGCATTTCTTCTTGTTTCTTCTGCACCTCCTCTAGTTTCTTCTGCATTTCTTCTTCATGCTTCTTCACCTCCTCTAGGTTCTTATTCGTTACCTCTTGGCTCTTACTCATATTGTCAAATTTGTCTTCCATTCTTTTCAACCACATTATGATAATTTCTCTGAACTCTTTCTCTGGTAGGCTTACTTGTGGTTCTATTTCGTTTACTTCCTTTTCTGGTGAAACCTGCCTTTCTGTCTTTTGTGGGCTGTTTCTTTTTCTGACCATGGCCTTTCTTCTCTGGGTGTCTGGTTTTGTAGTGCTCTCTCCTACGTTGACTGAAAGGCACAAACTACAACACGACCAGGTACAGCACACAAGGCACTGAGTAGAAATGTATTCAAGATGTTAATAATCACAAATAAGGTGACCACCAATGAAGGATAAATTAGGGGTAAATAGAGAAAGAAGAAGAGGAAAATGAGGAAGAAAGAAAAGAAAGAAGTGCCAAAATCAAATTGGGAGAGTGGAAAAAAAAGAAAAAAAAAGATAAATAAATGAACAATAAAATAAAATAAAATAAGAAAATAAAAAGGAGAAAAAGGAGAATGAAAGAGGAAGAGAAAAAAGTCAGAGAGAAAAGAAAGTGTATAAGAGAGAAAAGAGAAACAAAATATAGATGTCAGGAGAGAAGTTCAATAGAACAGTCACTAATCCCAATAAAGGCCAGCAACCAGTACCTAGAGATTGATGCAAATTGCAAATAGCAACTGGTATCGAGGGAGATGAGGGAAAAGAGAGGTAGAAAACAAAGCAAGCAAAAAGCAAAATAAACCAAGTAGAATAAACTAAAACAATCTCTCAAAAAAAATTTCAAACAATCGATAATAATCACTTTTCGGGCAAATAGCAACAAAAGGACATAGAGAAGAAACAACTTTTTGGCTAGTGAAGACAAGAGGGGAGAGGTTTGTGTGGACTTGTAGTAGCCGATTTGAAATTAGATATATAAATGGGGTGAAATTTTAACCAGGTAAAGAGAAAAATAGGGAGAATCTAATGTTGGAAAAGGGAAAGAGAAACAAGACAGCAAAATGGGGAAAGTTAGGAGGAAAGTGTTGTCATAAAGGTGGAGTTGAGTTGGAGTAAAATTATGCTAAAGGGAAGATGAAAATAGAATGTAGACCTCTAATCCCGAAATAAAATAAAGAGAAAACAAAATGACACTTTTTTTTTCAAAAACGGTAAAGTACTAGTAGTAATTAATAATACTAGTTTAAAACAAAAATGTAGTAATTATAAAGGTAAAATCAATTGAGGCAGAAAGAAAAAAATATTCTTTTAATTAAAATATGTGAAAATGAAAAATAAAGAATTAAAAATTAAGAAAAAGAAAAAAGAAAAAAGGAAAAAAAAAAAAGAAGAAGAAAAATAGAATGGTCCTTCACTTCCACTATTATTCTGCTTGGCACTCCGGTTTCCCAGTAGGGGAGGTATTGCAGTTCCCTGTGTTCCCCTCTTGGTGTTTTAATCTCTTTATTCTCTTGTGGTTATGTGAGAGTCAATTTGTGTGTCATTCATTGGGTGGATGTGTTTCAGAATTGATCTCTGAGACAAAGCACAGGACCTCTCTAGGCTGTGCTCAGATCTTGCTACTCTGTGGTTCCCAAAACCAGTTTGTGGGGGTTTTGCAGCCTGGACACTGCAATAACTCCCAGGTTGTCCCTCTGCCCCAGAGAAAAAGAAAAAAAAAAGAGTCGTTTTCTGGAGCTCTCCTCTGTCAACAGCTCAGAGGGTTTGCCTTCACACTCAGGGATCACGCCCCGACCACCTCCTCGGACCTCTCCAGAGGCAGCTTTCCCGCAGCCCGGCTCCCACAGTGTGCGCGTCTCTGTTGTGCGGGTTTAGGAGACCGCACCCTGGCCTAGGCGAAATCTGACCCTTCCGCGCACGCGCACCCTGTGGATCTCTGAATCCTCCGCCTGCGCGTCTGTGCTGCCTGGGAAGCCGCGCTCTGGGTCCTGGCTGCTCTGTGGGTGCCTCTGTCAGCCGCAGCCCTCAGACCTCGGTAGACATCCACCTCCTCCTTAAGTCAGGCGCAATCTGACCTTTCCGTGTGCTCTGTGGATCTCTGATTCCGCCAAGTGTCTGCGCCGATTGGAGAGCGGAGTTCTGGGTCCCCGGGTTCCTGGCTGCTCGATGGGTGCCCAGCCGAAGGCTTCAGACCGCCGCAGACATCCACCTCCCACTGCAAGATGGCTCGGGCTCCGCGTTCGCGCTGGTGGCTCCGGCCGACAAAAACCCCGTGGCAGTGTGGCTGCCTGGCCGGGAGAGCCCCTTCCAGCAGTTCTCCGCCTTCCCCTGGAGGACAACTGACCATAGTCTACTTTTGATGCTTTCTATTGAGTTCTTTATAGCAGTGATGTCATTTTTCATTTCTTCTTGTTTATTCTGCACCTCCTCTAGGTTCTTCTGCATTTCTTCTTGCTGCTTCTTCATCTCCTCTTGGGTCTTCTTCATTTCCTCTTGGCTCTTACTCAGATTGTCGATTTTGTCTTCCATTCTTTTCATCTACCTTATGATCATTTCTCTGAACTCTTTCTCTGGCAGGCTTATTTCTGCTTCTATTTAGTTTACTTCCTTTTCTGGTGAAACCTGCCTTTCTGTCGTATGCGGGTTGTTTCTTCTTTTGCCCATGGTCTTTCTTCTCCGGGTGTCTGGTTATGTAGTTCTCTCTCCTATGTTGATTGAAAGGCACAAACTACAACACGACCAGGTACAGCACTCAAGGCACAGAGTAGAAATGTGTTCAAGATGTTAATAATCACAAATAAGGTGACCACCAATGAAGACAAATTAGGGGTAAATAGAGAAAGAAGAAGAGGAAAATGAGGAAAAAAGAAAGGAAATAAATGCCAAAATCAAATTGGGAGAGCAAGAAAAGAAAAAAAAATAAATAAATGAACAAAAAAATAAAATAAAATAAGAAAATAAAAAGGAGAAGAAGGAGAAGAAAAGAGGAAGAGAAAAAAGTCAGAGAGAAAAGAAAGTGTATAAGAGAGAAAAGGGGAACAAACTGTAGATGGCAGGAGAAAACTCCAATAGAACAGTCACTAATCCCAATAAAGTCCAGCAACCAGTACCTAGAGATTAATACAAAGTGCAAATAGCAACTGGTATCGAGGTAGGTGATGGAAAAGAGAGATAAAAAACAAAGCAAGCAAAAAGCAAAATGAAATAAGTAGAATAAACTAAAGCAATCTCACAAAAAATTTCAAAAAATCGATATAATCACTTTTCAGGCAAATAGCAACAAAAGAACATCGAGAAAAAACAACTTTTTGGCTAGTGAAGACAAGAAGAGAGAGGTTTGTATGGACTTGTAGTAGGGGATTTGAAATTAGATATATAAATGGGGTGAAATTTTAACCAGGTAAAGAGAAAGAAAAGCAGGAATCTAAAGTTGGAAAAGGGAAAGAGAAACAAGACAGCAAAATGGGGAAAGTTAGGAGGAAAGTGTTAGCATAAAGGTAGAGTTGAGTTGGAGTAAAATTATGCTAAAGGAAAGATGAAAATAGAATGTAGAACTCTAATCCCGAAATAAAATAAAGAGAAAATAAAATGACACTTGTTTTTTTCAAAAAGGTAAAGTACTAGTACTAATTAATAGTGCAATTTTAAAACAAAAATGCAATAATTAAAAAGGTAGAATCAATAGAGGCAGAAAGAAAAAAAAATAGTCTTTTAATTAAAATATGTAAAAGTGAAAAATTAAAAAAAATTAAAAAAGAGAAAAAAAAGAAAAAAAATAGAATGGTTATTCACTCCCACTATTATTCTGCTTGCCACTCCTGTTTCCCAGTAGGAAAGGTATTGCAGGTCCCTGTATTCCACTGTTGATATTTTAATCTCTTTATTCTTTTGTGGTTATGTGAGAGTCAATTTGTGTGTCATCCACTGGGTGGCAGTGTTTCGGAATTGATCTCAGACAAAGCACAGGACCTCTCTAGGCTGTGCTCAGATCCTGCTACTCTGTGGTTCTCAAAGCCAGTTTGTGGGGATTTTGCAGCCGGGACACTGTAATAACTCCCAGGCTGTCCCTCTGCCCCAGAAAAAAACGAGTCGTTTTCCAGAGCTCCCCTCTGTCAACAGCTCGGAGAGTCTGCCTCCACACTCAGGGATCACGCCCTGCCCACCTCCTTGGACCTCTCCAGAGGCAGCTTTCCCGCAGCCCGGCTCCCACAGCGTGTGCGTCTCTGCCCTGCGGGGGTAGGAGACCTCACCCTATCCCAGGCGAAATCCAACCTCCGTGCCCTGTGTGGATCTCTGAATCCGTCGCCCATGCTTCCGCGCTGCCTGGAAGAGACTGGAAAGCCGTGCTCTGGGTCCCCGGCTGCTTTGTGGGTGCCTCAGCCAGCCGCAGCTTTCAGACCTCCGCAGACATCCACCTCCCTCTTATCTCAGGCGCAATATGACCTTTCCGTGTGCTCTGTGGATCTCTGATTCCGCCCATGTCTGCGCCGATTGGAGAGCAGAGTTCTGGGTCCCCGGGTCCCCGGCTGCCTGATGGGTGCCCCAGTCGCAGGCTTCAGACCGCCGCAGACATCCACCTCCCTCTGCAAGATGGCGCTCCTCGTTCGCGCTGGTGGCTCCAGCAGACAAAAACCCCATGGCAATGGGGCTGCCTGGCCAGGAGAGCCTCGTCCAGCAGACCCCCACCTTCTCCTGGAGGATAACTGACTCTTAACTTGCCAACAAACACTCCCAGTGCGACTCTCAGCCGCTCTCTCTCCCTCTGCCCAGTGACAAAGCTCCAGACGCATATTTCTACTTCGCCGCCATTTTCTCTCCCCTCAATTAACTATTTTCTTAAAATTGGGTACCTTAGTTGTTTCGGTTTTTCACATTTTTAACAACTCATCAACTCTATGGTGAACGTCCTTATATCTAACTCTTTGCCCGAACACATTAATAATTTTCTTGGAAGAGCTTCCCAGACATAGAGTTGCTGAGTCTAGGATTTTGATGTCAAAGGCTTTTTCTTTGAATCACATGTAACCAAATTTTCCTGTCGGTAACTTTCCCGTCGGCACTGGGCATGGTTGTGCTCTTACTGTTGTGACTACTGTTGTTATCATTATTAAATGGCCTGGGTGGTTTTACTTTTGTGATAGGAGCCTCATTTTTCTTCCATGCCCACGTCTGTTACTAATGTCTGAATCTGAGGGCTGTTGCCTTTTGACCAGTGCCTGTAGGGAGAAAAATGCCACAGCTGGTAGAGATGTGGTCTGTGTACAGCTTCCTACTCAGCCAGGCTGCTGGGTAACTGATCTGATCTTCGGTGAGCATCCTTTCCCAGTTGTTGCAGGTGGTGAGGCTGTGGTCTTCTCCGCTGGAGGGGTCCTGAGCGAGTGTTTCCATCACCAAACAACCTGAGCATCTGTCTCTGGGTTTCTGGGCAGCTAGGGAAAATTGACTAATTAATTGGTTCCCAGGGAGATATCCAGTGTTATGTAGGAATATTCTTTTGGGCTTAATGCCAACTGTAGTTTGATTACTCAAGAGCCCTTTCAGAGAATGAAAGTGGTCAGTGCTTTGATGGCATAGATGGGCATTATTTTTCAATGCTAATATGAAAGGATATTTGGCAGAATTTTGGAAAAGGCTTCATCATGTAGATGACTTTGTTTTGATTTTAGTCATTAACTGTGCACTTGGCACTTGAAACTATAATTTAGGTTAAGTTATTCATAAAGAAAACTACAGGATAGGTGGTTGTTAGTCATATCAAGATTGTTAGTAGGGATTTGAGTTTTGGAAAGAAAGAAGTCTGATTATTGTTTGAAGACAAAGCTAGTATCTATTGTGCCTTGCCTTCTGGAATGAATGGTAGTGATTTTGAGAATTCTGATCTCTGACTCTGAGGTGACATTTTGATTCTGAACCCTTAAGATGTCACTTGATGTAACCCAGAGCAGCAAGTGCTGTGTGTATTTCACATGTTGTGTTCTTTAATATGTTGGTCAAGCAAGGCATCGGTGGAGACAAAAGAGATGGAAAGGAGGCTGTGGGGTTTTAAAGACGTCCTTCTGCCTCTTGTACTTGCTGTGAACCCATGGCGGGAGCCAGTTATGAGACACATTTGCTGTGGAGGCACAGTCATGGTTATGCCACACTAAACTCTTCTATATTATGGTGGTAAAATAAAGCACTGATGGACTTAAGTCAAATTATGCAAGCGCTTGTTCATATCGCTGAGTTCACCATGGAAGGCACAGCTATCAGTAAAGGGGACGTCTTGATTTGTTGTTATAAGTAATATTGTTAAACGTCTCCATTTCCCATTATTGTGACCATGTCCTATTTGGAAATATCACAGCGATGGGTGTGTGTTATTTTGACCTCATGTGAAGGATCCATAACAACAGTAAACAGCTCACATTGCAGGTCTTCATAAAGCAATAAATCTGTGTGATGTAAGTGGCCTTGGCCTGCAGTGCAGCGATGTTGTGAAATTCCCCAAGCCAGCAGCGACACTCAGAGATGGGATTGGCCCTTTGAAGGCTCTCGGGGGTGATGGCTGGGAACACCCTTTTAGACTTGTCAACAGATGCAGTTGGCCCATTGGGTTGCCTGTGTGTGTCCTACTTAGACTTATTGGATGGTTGCACCACTGCCCTCGGTGGTTCCTGTTTGTTTCCAGGACTTTATTTGCAGAATACTCTAGTTATTTCTGTTTTCTTACACTAATCCTCAATTGAAAACAAATAAACCCTAGTATTATTGATAAGGCTAAGTACACAGTAGAATTTCCAATTGCTACCTTTCCAAAATCAGATAATTTGGATACTCCTTAGCATACTTTCATGGAATAACCTATTGCTAAAAAGCACACACGTGTCTGGACTTTTGCTGAGGTGGAAACATTTTCCACAGCATGCTGACAAGAGCACCGTGATGGAAGTTGCACGGGCTTTGGACCCATGCAGGCCTGGGCTGAGTATCTTAGTGTCATCCTTTATGGATTGTGTGGCCTCAGGCCGCTCACAGTCTCTCTGAAACGAATCTTTCACTATTAGCTGGAATCATAATATCCATTGTCTTTTGGGGGTTATGGCAGACCTGAGTGTAGCTGTAGCTTACACTTCTTGCAGAATCAGGGGTTTGTGATTATGGCAGAAGTGGTGCCATGAGAATTCTGAGGCAGGACTCTATAAAATGGCACATCTTCCATCTGGTGTTCCTGGGACGTTTGATTTTGGAATCCAGCCAGCAGGCTGTGAGGAAGCCTGAGTAGACTCAGGGTCCACATAGCCCCTAGTGTTCTATTGGGTGCCCCAGCAGAGGCCCTGTCATTCCATCCCCTGGCTGCTGAGCCGTCCTCAGTCTGCACAATGGAAGCTCCAGGCATCGGGAGCTGACATTTCCACCGGTGCTCTGTACAGAAATCCCGACTTACAGAAATCGTGGAAGATAAACTTACTATCTTTTAAAAGAATCAATGTGTAATGGATGTGTACAGCATAATGATTTCATATTTGAATATATTGTGAAATGATTTCCACAATAAGTTTCATATATGCATATAGTTACCGTATTTTTTTTTACAAACAGCATGAGATGAACATTAAGATTCCTGCCTGTTGAAGGCTCTAAAGCTCATTTCCACATGTGGCTTTTATAAGGAACACTGCAGTGCACATCCATATGCATGTGAGCATCCTCAGACCCATCCCTGCGCTCATGATCGGATGCCAAGAGTAATTCTACTCCTGCTTTTGGCTTCAGTTCAGGTAGCACCTCCTCCAGGAAGCCTTACCTGACAACCTGCTCCAAATCCTCCCAGTGACTCTTTTTTTGCTCTCTTTGTACCACATATCTTTATTTTCCTCCCCACACCGTGAGTTCTTTGAGTTCCTTTATGTTTATGGCCCCACATAACACAGCATAGATGGTCAGTACATATTAGTATATAGTGATTCATACACATGTAATTCATATGGTTTATACATCCTACATATGAATGTATAGATAAATGGACTAACGGACATTAACTAAAACTGAAGTCTTTGTGTTTAACTTTACCTCCTATTCCTTCTCTTGCATAATACAAATTTTAATCAGAATATGGATATTTCATCTCGAGGGTTTTGTTTTGTTTTTCATAATTCTTTATTATTCACCTTGGGTTTCATATTTCATTTTTTTTTCTGGATTTATTTTCCTCAACTTGGTTGAAATTCATGGAGGTATTTCTCATACCCTTTCACTAAGTTATTAGAAAATATAAATGTGATGTTTTGAATTGTTCAAAGTTGTTTTTCTGCTTGCTTATTGATAGTGTGTTAATAAGAAAGCGAGTAATAAAATATTTTAATGTCAATTTATTAACTTCTCACACATTTTATTGTACTTAGCCATTTGTGGTATCTTTTGGTATATATTCAGAACTGTATAGTATTTTATTACCAGTTTAGCAAGATGAACTTCAGAAGGCATGGTACTCCAATAATTGCTGTCCAGTGACTTTTGAATATTCTACATCTTTGTTTCTTTGTGATTGCAGAGGAGACAGAACAGTGCATTTAAAACAAACAAACAGAAAAGGACCCCAGCAGTGGTTTTCTTGGTCTTTGTAGCCTATAGCCCTATTGAGTTAATAATGCACATGTATTCATTACCTTGGCTCTCAATAAATTGTGACAGCCATTACTATTTCCCTTTCCCTTACCATGACTAATTTTGCGTTGTTGTTTCAGTTATAGTTATTTGAAGGCCTCTCAAGCTAAATTCTTACATATTCCTGACATTGCAATACGATGCTACTCTCAAGTGGTAGCTCACTGGTGTTCTCTGTGTTTAAAAATGGGTAGGCATGAACTTAGGATTTGTTGAAAGAAATTAATGGAATTAAATATAGTCATTACTGTGGCTCATTATGTGTCTGAATAGTTTATATGACAGAGAATTCTGACTTTGAGCTGAAAATGTTGCATGTATCACTAAGCCCAGATGAGAAGGAATGGTTTGTGCTGATCCAAAATCTGCAGCAGAAACTGCACCTCTGAGGACACCTGCCTTTTCAATTGACGGAGCTTTCTCTTCTTTTTTCACACATTTTCCGATACATATCAGACGACTGCTTTCTGTGCTTCGTTCATTCAGCAGCTCCCTCTGACCTTCAGCTCAGTTACTCTCCCCACCTACTAAGCATGATGTTAACTAAGTCAGTGGAAAGATCACTCTTGATAGGGTGGTGGTTTCTAGTCTTTTAGCATCTATAGAGTGTATACTAAAAAATCTTCAGACGCTCCCTTCATATTAGTTGTACGTTCAGAATCTGTTAGTTTTATAAAACTACAAGGAATCCAGTAAATGCCTATTATATATTACTAGAGACCTGGTGTATGAAATTCCTGCACAGAGTGGGGTGGTTTCCCTCAGCCCTGCCTGGACCCTCTGCAATTCAAGACCCCTACACCTTTTTCTTATCTAGCTAACCTCTTCACATTTAGAAAAATTAACTGAAATATCACCTACTCTAGGAAATCCTCTTTGAACAAATGTCTTTACAATCTGTATTAAGTATTTTCATAGTATATCATTCTTTTTCTTTAACAGCTACTTAGAGTGGATGCAATATGGTTTTCATTCTTGCATCTGAAATTTTTCTTATTGCTCTTGTAATAGCAAAGCTTATCCAATTTACATTTGCCCTTCAAGGGCTTATATTTGGTTCAGTTTCTAGTTGGCTCTCTGCTTTTTTTTTTTAAGCAATAAATTTGGGTTGTTATAGTAAGCCTCACTTGTAATCAAGCCTGTAGGTCTCTCTATCTGAATATTTCTGTAATACCTATCACTTTAGCATACCAGAGATTGTGTTCATTTATAGAAAATAACAATAAATGTCACCTGATCATTTGATCTTCCAGTAATATTTTATAGCAAGATGTATTATTCTAGTAATTTAACTATTACAAAACTGAGGTGTGCAGAAATAAATTGCATTGAACAATAAAGAATGACTCAAATATCAAAGCATAGTACACTTAGGGCCTCCCTTGTTCTGTACCTCAGATATCATAGCATAGTACACAGTTCACGTGGAACTCAGCTTCCTTTAAAATAGGAAGAGATGCCATACTCATGAAGCAGCTACTTCCACACCTATTTTTTTTTCATTTAATTCCTCTCTCCATCTCTCTTTGAATACCCTGGGGCTTTTCTAAGTTTGCTGAAATGGATTCTAAGAGCATAATATGTCTCCTTCTATTTTACGTCCCATGAAGATTAAGGGAACTCTTTTCTAGGAATACTTAAAGTTGATGATTTCTCCTAGTTATGTGATTGCTCTTTGACCCTGAGACCCGACCTGGTGGTGGGAATTGTTTACTCAGTAGTGAGAATGTGATTTAGTCTTTCAGCTGGGCTATCTTTTATTAAAAATATATTTTTACTTTATTTAAAAATATTTTTATTGATTTCAGAGAGGAAGGGAAAGAGAGAGAGAGAGAGAGAGAGAGAGAGAGAGAGAGAGAGAGAGAGA